>PVKC010031871.1:0-14403 GCA_004027635.1 Crocidura indochinensis | reverse complement strand
AATCAGATATAAGATCACCAAGTAATAAACCAGAAACAGAGGGAGTCACTCAATTTAGAAGTCCCTGGGGAAAGGGTGGAGGATATAGGAGACAGAATGGGAATGGAGGTGGAGGGAGGACAACTTGGTGATGGGAATTCCCCTGATTCAATGTTTATTTGTAAATGGAATATTACTGTGAATATCATGTAAACCACTAAGATTAAAATAAAATTAAAAAAAAAAAGATGCTAAAAAGAGAAATACTCAGCAGATGGGTCATCTATGCATCACATTATATTCATATTGTCATGCATATTCTAGTATGTTTATATCCTTCATAAAGATAAATCTAATATTTTGTCATATTCTGTTACTAATAATGTATGAAGATATTATATTTATATAATCATGAGTGTTCTAGGTATAAAATCATTTTATTTGTTTGATTTAATTTTGGGCCACACCCAGCAACACTCAGGGGTTAGTCCTAGCTCTGTGCTCAGAAATCACTCATGGCAAGCTTGGAGCAAGAGGGTGGGCACCATATAGGATGGCAGGGATTGAACCTGTATCAGCCTCATGCAAGGTAAATGTGCTACACATTGTGCTATTGTTCTGGCCCCATAAAATCATTTTAGACCTAAGTATCTTCCATGTTCAGATTTTAAGTTGTAACTGAAACTCATAGCAACTTTCCTTTGGGGGCAATACTATTGATAATGTTATCTACAAACACATTGTTAATAAAATATAGGAAACAAAATTTAGGACTGGGACTGGAGCATTACTATTAAATTACGTTAACTATTACAGTTAAATTACATTAACAGATAACACATTGTTAATAAAATATAGAAAACAAAATTTAGGACTGGGACTGGAGCATTACTATTAAATTACATTAACTATTACAGTTAAATTACATTAACAGATAAGTACAGGGTTACATTAACAAAGCTAAGTACAAAATAAGAATACTAAACAAATTGAAATTCTAGGATATCAGTCGTGATGGCGCCCACATGAAATAAGTGGTCTGGTGGAAGTTACTAAAGTGACTAAGAATAGTTCAGATTTCAGATATATCAAAAGTCTGCTTCTATGTAGTAAAATAGTTTTACATACTCAAATCCAGAGGAAGCTAGTGGCATGAACAATTGATGACTTGGGAAACAGAAGAGGGAGATAGTATGGTGATTGAATGATTCCTTTGGTCGAGTAATAAAACCGTAATCAAAATAAATCTTGGAAATAACAGTCTGGGACAAATTGGAAGATCTAAGTCTGATTCCATATATATTATCTTAGCAAATCAATCTCTAACTCTTGATTTCCATATCTTGAATTGAAAATCTTAATTTTCATAATTAAAACCTCTCTAAAATTTTCTTCACAGAGTTGATGCACAATTGTATCAAAGCAGCGTTAGTTGAGCAGTGCAAGTAGATAAGATTATAAAAGGATTTTATTGACCATTTATACTACCTAGTAGCTATTACTGGTTTGATTCTAAACGTAGTTTCAAAAGGGATAGAAAGCTACTAAACTCTGTTGCACATAAAATAAACATTCAATGATGTTTAAAAAAGAAAAAAGATTGTATATACCATTGTGGAGCCCTAGATTCTGAATAAGAAGGGATGTCCTTTTGTAAAGGACCATGTTCAGCTTCTCTTTCTCAGGCCTAAGTTTCCATTAACACAGTCTCAAGCTACCTGGTCATATCAGGACATCTGTAAAGGACACAAGGGAATGGTAGGAGGGTACACTAGACAACAGTCAACCGTCTTAAAAATCATCAGAAGGCAGAATTTCCTGATACCCTCCCTATATAAACTGGCTTGTGACCTTGGCAAGAGTCATCTCTTCTGATGGGAGATAGTATCGGATGGTCAGTTTGGGGTTTAAGGCTGACAGAATAAAGTTTTGGTTTGCTTTATTCCAATTATGTGGTCTCGTCCTTCCAACTCAGGACCCTAATATAATAACATATTAAGGAGATATTTAAGTACATTTTCATAAAACTATCATTTATAAGCAATATAATCATTTTCAGATTTTAAATTTTAATACACAATTTTATATGTTTAAATAGCATCTTTCAAAAACATAAAATTAAAGGCTATACTATTTTACTTTATGCAACTGATGGAGCAGAAATTTTTTATCTTACAACTAGTCAACATTCTTATAGTCAGTAAAAATTCTGCCCTGGGTATAAAGACTATTGATCTAAATTTGTTCTTGAAAATTCTTTTTTGTGGAGGTTGCGGGTTATGGCACATCAATTGTGATCAGGGCTTACTACTGGCTCTGTTCTTAAGGTACCACATGTGATGTAAATGATTGAACTAGCGTCAAATATGTACAACACTGTGTGTTATGAATCCCCTATGCTCATTTTGGAAAATCTTGGCTCATTTTGGAAAATTTTTTAATTATTTGTAGATTATTTTATGTTCCAATATCATTTTTATTGAAAGATTTGTTTTTGATTAAATAGAGATGCAATATTAAAAGTTGAAATCTCTTGTGAGATAAAAAGAGATTTACCAATAAATTCATATTGAGCCTACACAAACAACAAAAAAGGAAATTTGATTTCTAAATACATTAAAGAAGCAGCATGGTGTGAAATACTAGTCAGTTATATGAAAATACCAACTTGTGGCAAAATTGCACCTGAAGGATATTACACTGAGTGAAATGAGTCAGAGGCAGAAGGACAGTTACAAAACAACCTCTTTTATATGTGTTATATCAAGAAGCATCATAACAAATGGCCAAAGGCAGCAGAACTGAGAAATGGACTACAGAACTAACCTATATCTAGGAGACTCAAGATGTGGGATGTTTCAGTGGATTGGAGAACCTTGACTCAATGATATGTGATTTGAACATTGTATCTAAAACTTTCTCATTAACAGTTTCATAACTCACGGTAACTAAAATAAATCCTTTATAAAAAGAATCAGCAGGGGCTGTGAGGTGGTGCTAGATGTAAGGTGTCTGCCTTGCAAGTGCTAGCCAAGGAAGGACAGCGGTTTGATCCCCTAGCATCCCATATAGTCCCCCCCAAGCCAGGGGCAATTTCTGAGCGCTTAGCCAGGAGTAACCCCTAAGCATCAAATGGGTGTGGCCAAAACAAACAAACAAACAGAAAAAAAGGAATCAGTAAATGGAACCTAAGTACAATAAATAGGACATTTGCCCTGCATACAGCTGACTATGGTCCCCCTGAATAAGCCCTGGGCATCATTGGTGTGCCCCATTCCCTGTCTGATCAGCATATGAAGACATACATTTAAATAACAAAGGTAACCTTTACAAAAGTACTTAGAATTGTCAAATTCATGTAAACAGAAAGTAGTATAATGGCTAAAATAAGTAAGGGGTAGAGGAGATGGAAGTTCTTGTTTAACATCTGCAAAGTTTCAGTGTGAAATAATAAAATGGAAATTACAGTGGTAATGGCTACATTACAGAAAAAATGAACTTAAAAATAATAAAATGGGGCCAGAGAGATAGCACAATTGTAGTGTCTTTCCCTTGCAAGTGGCCAACCTGGGAGGAACCTAGATTCAATCCTGGTATCTCATATGGTTTCCTGAGCCAGCCAGGAATAGTCCCTGAGTGATGCTTGGTGTGGCCCAAATATAGACAAAAAAATTAAAAGAGTACCCCTAAAATATTTAAAATGGTAAATTTTACATGATGTTATCTATAATTTACCACAATTTAAAAAATGCAGCATTAAAACTGTGGTGTATTTTAATGACGGTTTTCATTCATACACAGTCCTGGGAATAAATGCACAGTGGAAAAATGAAGAAAATAAAAGATATTTGGACACTTTAAAGTACTTTTAATTATTGATGAAAGGTCAAGATTCCATAGATCATTAAAAATGCCTCTGCCTCTTTATCTATGTGTAGATACATAGATATGTATACATATATGTACATATGTATATGTACATATATGTATACATATCTGGCTCCATCCAGAGAATGTGCAGTTTCAAGAAGAATTAAAACAACTAATATATAATAAACATTTACTAAATTCTGGCAATGAACTCATTAAGCACTTCTTTTAACTTTGGCTCATTTTATCCCCAAGTCACTTTGTTAGACATGTTATTTGGGAAGCGTGGGTGTGTGCTGAAAGACTTTAAGTGATGTTCAAGATTTCCAGCAGCCCTGCAAATGATTCTTTGTTAACCAGACCAGCTCAGTACCTGGTTCCAAGGATGCCATACTACTGAACCTTGTGATGCTAGAGAAACCTGGGACATCTAAACTGTGCTCAGGTGCTTAACGGTGACACTTGGTGGTTATAATGGTCTCTATGGCTCCCTCTGATGTTCAGGCACCATGTGAAAAGGTGAGTGGAACTAGGCAGGCCCAGGCAAAGATCCCTAATCACTGCACAATCTCTGGGACCTATTAGTCATATTATTACTTCTACTTTACAGAAGAAGAAATACATTTTAAGATTATAGTTGAGAGAGGCGTAAAGATAGTACAGTGAACAGGAAACTTTCCTTGTGTCTGACCCATGTTCTATCTCCAATACTCCATATGGCCCATCCCCCAGTCCTTCAGAAGTGATCCCTAAGCAAAGAGCTGGAGACAAGCCCTGAGCATTGCCAGGTGTGGTTCAAAATCAAGCAAGCAAATTTATAATCGAAAACTCAGACTTAAATTCTTTTTTTTTTTTTTTTTTTTTTTTTTTTTGGTTTTTGGATCACACCCGGCAGTGCTCAGGGGTTACTCCTGGCTCCATGCTCAGAAATTGCTCCTGGCAGGCACAGGGGACCATATGGGGCACCGGGATTCGAACCGATGACCTTTTGCATGAAAGGCAAACGCCTTACCTCCATGCTATCTCCCGGGCCCTTAAGTTCTTAATAATTTATTAACTTGTTGATTGGGTTTCTTGACTCCTAAATAGAAAAATCTGGACTCTCACCAGGCTTTTGATTTACCTTTTTAAATGCATTAATGAGTCTACCTTTTGTTCCTTCTCCCTGTGAACCTGTATAAATACAAATAGCTCTATATACTTTTTTGGACAGTCTATTGGCATAAGAACAACTGAAACCGGATATGACCAAGAATTGGTTAGCCACATGCCAATTGAGGGCCATAACTTTTATTATTGGCACTGTGAATGAATCAACAATCCCCATTTGGCCCTGATTCCCCCAGCTGTGATGAAAAGTAATAATACTTCAGCTTAACTGAGTTATGCCAGGCGGGCTTAAAGTGATCATGCATAGAAAAACACCTGACAGTGATTAGAGACTGTAAAACAAGCAAATCTAGCATTTGCAACCACAATTTATTGTTGTAAGTTTTCTCCAAACTGTTTGACTGTCCTATCACTGTGCAATCAAGCCAAATGTTTTGATTTGAAAAGCACTTTTTATTTGATGTTTTCTAAAGATCATTCTTCTTGGTTTGGAATTTTATTATGATGTGATGTAAAAACAGAGCACATTTTTATGAGGCTGAGAAATTTGTCTTCCAAACAACATTGACTTCTCTCCCAGGTTTTTCATCCAGGATCAAGGCTTTTCTCCTCTCACGTAGACCTTCTGCTTGTCAGAGAAAGAAGCTGTCAGTGTCGAGGCAAAGATTTGGATGCTATAGCCATAGTATATGATATGTGTAGCCAAGCAACTGCTTTATTGTTTGGAACTGTCTAAGAGATGGTGCATTGAGAACCTTCTAGACAGGTGGTAGGTACTAATGAGGTAGCTTCCACACAGATGAACTAGAATGGCAAGGAGAACAATTAAATGGTTTTTTTTCCTGTAATGTCAGTGTAATTTTAAAATTTAATCATGTAGCTTGGTGGCTTGATGGGAATTTCTTTTCATAATAAAAAATCCCAACCAGATGTTGGTATTGGGAATGAGGTGTTTCCCACACTACACAAAGCTCATTGTTGTTAGGATGATAAGTCAGATTATTCCATAGAAAAAATAGATGATGAAAAAGCAGCAAGCGACTTTAGGGTTATTTTTTATACTCTGAATCATTCCATTAAATTCGTACTTTAGAAAATGTAAGCCAATAATACCAAAACGTCTTCACTTTTGCAATACAGATTTAGCCTGAAGGGGATATATATCACAACTAAAGGTGAAAGAAATGGTAATATTCAGGAGAACTTTAAGAATCAAGTTGATCACAGGGAGAAGTACACAAGGGAAGAAAAATAATATAATTGATCAATTTCAACTTTTAAACTAAGAAAAGATAGTTCTAGTAAACAGTATTTTTCCAGGGGCCAAAGAGATAGCACAGCAGGCAAGAAGCTTGTCTTGCATGCAACCAACACAGATTCAATACCAAGATCCACATTAGACCTACAAGACCTCACCAGGAGTGATCCCTGGGTACAGAAAGAGGAGTAAGCCCTGAGAATCTCTGGGTGTGATACCTCCTCCAAAAGCGACCATTTTCTGATTGTTTTAATTAAATTGATCCCAAATAAATTAAGAATAAGTTGATTTTTCTAGGTTTCCTTATTAATATGAAAATTGCCCATGATTTACAATACTATTAATGACAGGGTTTCTTAAATGACTTATTTCAATCTTATGCCTGTCACTAAAGCATCTGTTTTTTTTTTTTTTTTCTTCACTTAAGATCTCAGGGTACCCTTCCACTAATCTCTTTCCCACATTGTAAGACCTTTGATCAGGATGAACAATCCATTCAATAAGAACCCAATTTATAGTCCATATGCTTTTTAATGTAATCCTTTAAAATATTATGAAAGTGAAGGTTCTGATAAATTCACATTTGTATCATAAATAAACAAAATAAAGGAGGTTACTGAAACACAACATGCCCATTCCATTCCATATTATCTTTTGTTGTTTCAGTAATAAATTCCAGAAGTGAGCAGCTGCAACAGAGACAAAATGGCTCTCACAGCCTAAAATATTTATTATTCTTTGTTTCATAGAAAAGCACTTGCTAAACCAAGTCCCTAAATCATCTTACTTTGAACCAAATCCTGCTCCTTATTAGGTGGATATCCTTGGGCAGTCACCTCTTTTTATAAAATGAGAATTATACCAACAACTACATGTAATACTTGTAAAAACTAATTTAAATATTTATGTTGTGTTTAAAACATGTCCCTGGCATATAATAAATACCCTGAAAACAATATTACTATTATAATACATGTTTTTAAAAGGTATATGAATGCCTTGTATACTGGTTTAAAAAACTGAACGGAAGAGTATTAAGTTTGAATATAATTTTAAGATATCATTGTTATTACAAACATATTTTATAATTAAGTGAGTTAATTGCCTAGAAAATATTAACATATTTTCCTAGTTATAATATATATATATATATATACAGACATATATAAAATTAATCAGTCTGTAATGCTCTTAGCTTAAAATCTTAATGTAATTTTGAAACCCTGTTAGTAATGACTTAAAATATTGTTATATAAAAACAGCCGGGTGTACACATTAAACATATTGTTTCACGGTAGAATTAAGACCTACAGAATTATTTCCCTAATAAGGTACATAATTATATATTGATTGCTTGACTATAATATTGCTTATGACCAATTCTGTCAGTTATGTTACCTTAAAATCAAAAATTATTAAACAAGTGCTGAAAAACTAAAACTATTCTCATTTTGAAATTTTGCTTTAGAGCCTTTTTAATTTTTATACTCCTGTCTTGAAACAAATTAAAACTGTATTAAAATACATGTTTAAGAAAACTAAACAAAGTCAATGATATGATTGTCAACATTAAAATATTTTTGCAATCATTAAAGAAAAAATATATATTTTTAAAAAAATGGCAAATAAATAAGAGAAATGATTAAAAATCAGTATTCATAATTCATAATCTGTTTAACAGGATAATTGATTTGTTCTAGTAAAGATCTTTTTTTCTAGTAAATATCTTTCTAAAATGATAATACTAAAGAGGTTAGAAAAATTATAGCAAGGACAGTGTTCACTGGCATAACTTTTTCCTAATGACTTTATACAGACTTATGCAATTTCCATAATGATTCACTAAAATCAATACTAATATTAACATTTATTTCTAGCAATATTTTACTAACAGTGAAATTAGGGACCAAGATCATATACCTATGTGCAAATAGAGCTGATATTTGTACTTATGCTATCATTTTCCTCATATTTCTTCTGAACACTGTGCTGTGGTTACTATAATATGAACACTCTTAATTTCTGTTGCTTTTAAAGAAAATAATATATGTTGTGATCTACAGAAAAGAAAAACTAGAGATAGTTTTTACTGATTTCTTCTCTCAATCTTTGCAAGACTATATACATACTTATCCTACAGCTTATCCAAGTTAGACCAGTAATAAATTTAATCAATGTTAATTTTAAGATACAACTTAATATATAAAAGTATTAACAAATGTATTAAAAGTATTAATATTTTGTATTAAATAAAAATATTAAATATATAATTGCTTTTTCCAATTTGGAATCATGTGAGCAATTGTAATTTAAAATTATAGATGGAGCTTTTGGTATTGTCTTCTATGCAAGAGAAAGAAGGTACAAGCATTTGTTGAGGATATACTAAGTTTTAAGAGCTTTTTATGTGTTTGACTTAAATACTTCATGAGTTATTATCTTCACTTAATAGAAGATATCTGTAGATCATATCTGAATTATTTAAACTTAAACCAGCTCACACAGTTAAAAAGCATCACAAATTAATTTTCTCTCATTTTTCTAATTTCAAAATCTACTCTTTTCTTTTTTTTTTTTTTTTTTTTTTTGGTTTTTGGGCCACACCCAGTGACGCTCAGGGGTTACTCCTGGCTATGCGCTCAGAAGTCGCCCCTGGCTGGCCTGGGGGACCATATGGGGCACGGGGGATCGAACCGTGGTCCGTAGCGCGGTAAGGCAGGCACCTTACCTTCAGCGCCACCGCCCGGCCCCAAATCTACTCTTTTCAATATACATCTTTGCTTCCTATCCAAGGACTTACTATCTCAAGATTTCCTCAACAGCAGAAAAGTGTTGAATTTTGAAATGTGTTGTTGGAGCTAGGTACCAAACCAAAGAATAAGGAAAGAGAAAAAATTATAATTTCTTATTTGCTTGTTTGTTTTTTGTTTTTTTTTTTTCCTTTGAGAAACAATTATAGTTTCATAAACAAATACTTGAAAAGGAAATGAAGAAGATGACTTGAGTCAACTCTAGGATCAAGAACTATAACTAACATTTAGGTTTTGTTTGTTTTGGGTCACATCGTGTGACAGTATGGGATGTGGGGGGGGGAGGGGAGGAGTGGGTTTGAACCACGGTTCATCCTTGGCTAGAGTGGGCAAGGCAGATGCCTTACCGCTTGCGCCACTGTTCAGGCCCCTTTAACTCACATTTAATTTTATGTGCTCCCTTTAACATAGAAATAAAAAAGATAAAAAATTGAAAGTAGCACACATTTTGCTTAAATTTCATCATAAATATGTTGTGAAGTGATACAGTCCATATCACGTGTTTAAATAGATAAATTCTAATAAAAACAGACAAAAATAAAAAGCAACAAAAAAAATGTAAATTAACACCAGTCCACCAGATAGAGCCACACAGAAAGTCACAATAAAGATATCCAGCAACGCATAGAATCCTCATATTTGTAAGAGAAGGCAGCATTAGAATATCAGGCTAATGGTGGAAATGGTTATTAGTCAGTACAGCTGTTTTTAAACTATTAGCAGTCCCTACCAAAGGGCCTACCATGAATGTAGAGTCCTAAGACAGCAGCAACTTTGGTCCAGAGAAGACTCAAGTATGAGATACAAAATTTCATGTTGATATGGCTTCCCTAAATCAATTTATTATGATCTGTCTTTACAGAGGTCTGAACACACCTCTCCCATACTTGAACACTTAAAAGCAGATATTTTGACTTAGACAAGTTTAAAATATCCAAAATCTAAAGTTACAGATTTTAAATAGCATTTTATGAAGCATGGATTAGGTGGAAAAATATAAATAATATATATCATATATAGTACTATATACACTATATATACACTATATAGTATTATATATACTATCTATATGTAAAATATATAGTATTATATAATTATCATTGTATATATAATATATTTTATATAAATTATTTATGTCAGGGCTGGTAGAGTCCTGCAGTTTGTCAGCCTTGCAGCTGCTGATCTGGATTAAATTCCCAGCATTCATATGGTCCCCTGAACCTGAGTTTGCCATATTGATTCTGAGAGCAGAGCCAAAAGTAAGCCCTTAACACAGCCAGATATGGTCCCAAAATTAAAACCAATCAACAATGCCCTTTACAGGAAAATTTTATGTACTAAACTAACCTAAATTATTAACTGTACATAAACCCTTGCCATTGCCCCTATTACCAAAGAGTCTTTAGAGGTCTAAGTCTTTATTCTGCCTGCTTTCCTCAAAGTACTTTATAGATTTTGGGTCTAATCTCAAGGTCTTTGATCCATTTTGAATTGACTTTCCTGGGAGGTGTGAGATATATATCGATTTTTAATTTCTTACTCATAGTTATTTTTGAGAATGATCATGCAAAACTCAGAATGAAAAAATGCTTGGGAACACCCAAACTCACACAAACATGCATGCACATGCACACACACACACACACACACACACACACATATAAGGAAGGGGCAGAAAAGGAAAGGAAGTTCATGTCCTTTATCCTTCTATCTTCAGTAGGATCTTGAATCTCAAACTCAAGATTAGTCTTATTTTATATTTGAAATATTAGTGTTTTAATTATCACACTAATTGTCCTTTGTTTCTATAAATATTTATATGAATTAGTTGATTCTCCCACAATAAATATAACCACCTTCCCCAATTTTAAAACCAGTTATAATTATCACAAACTTACAATTTTGAGTCCGAAAGCAGACTCAAAATATGAACTTTGAATCTGAGTGTCTAAAAGGATTGATGTGCCCTTTAAGCATAAGAATGATATAGCGGATTTATAGGCAAAAGAACTAACTTTGTGAATTTACATCTTTTGATGGTAATATGATATAGAATTACTATTACTACCACCTAATTGAACACATACCTATCAACAGTTCTCATTGAATTCAAGAGCGAAATAAGGTCTTAGCCTTCTAGGGACCTAACCCCCAAACCCCTTTTAACACATATTTATTTGTTATTTGTATTTTAATGATGGCAGGTGAACCATTGTGTGTTTTGTTGTCTTGGAGTTTGAATTTCATTCAGCAACACTCAAAATTCAGTCCTGCTCTACAGTTAGGAATTATCCTGGTGGTGCTCAGGCAACCATAAGGCAAAAAGCCCTACCAACTGAACTATGGTTCCAGTTCCAGGATCTGAAACTTTGAAGGCTTAATGAATACTATTTTTTTTTTGGTTTTTGGGTCACACCTGGCAGTGCTCAGGGGTTACTCCTGGCTCCATGCTCAGAAATATGCACAGGGGGACCATATAGGGCATCGGGATTCAAACCGATGACCTTTTGCATGAAAGGCAAACGCCTTACCTCCATGCTATCTCCCAGGCCTATTTTGTGCCAAGAGAATTTGCTTGATTGTCATAAAATCTAAAATAACACAACATGAAGAGTCATTTAAGAAATGCCTAGAGGCAAACGATATAGTACAGGAAGTAGGGGACTTACCTCGTTAATGGGCCCATTCATAAATGTACCTATGAGTAAGCCAAGAGTAAGCCCTAAATACTGCCAATTCTGGAAAGATGAAAAAGGAAGGAAGGAAGGAAGGAAGGAAGGAAGGAAGGAAGGAAGGAAGGAAGGAAGGAAGGAAGGAAGGAAGGAAGGAAGGAAGGAGAGGGAAGGAGGAATAGAGGGAGAGAGGGAGGGAAGGAAGGGAGGGAGGGAAGGAAGGGAGGGAGGGAAGAAGGAAGGGAGGGAAGGGGAAGGTGGGAGTGAGGGTGGGAGGGAGGAAGAGTGGGCGGAAGGGAGTGAGGAAGGAAAATATCTGAGAGTAACTCTAAGAGGCACATAAAAATAGCAGCATTAGAGAAGGTAGGTAGAGTCCATGCTTTTCTAACAGGAGATTTAGTATTCTCATGAGACATTGATTGAAAATGTTGTTTGGTTGTAGCAGTTATTGTATGATTATTTCTGGAGACCCACAGGGAGTATGTCCTGGGCCTGGAGCCACTCTAGGGGAGTTGTATCTGCAGGTCAACTCTAGCTCATAGTAATCAGGTCTGTCTGACTACTGGAGGCAAGAAAGACTATAAGTTTGTTTATTTCATTTTGATACAAAGGAGATGGAGGCAACAAGTATCTTTATGATAGTCTATATTTAGTAGAGATAAATTTTATTTATTTCACATTTGAGGGTTTTTTTTTGATAAAGTAGCATGACCCCATATAAAAGTAGAAGTTTTTCAACTATAGCAGTCTAGGTCAGCAGGCAGTGAGATGAGTTCAGGTTCAAGCTCTGTTCTGTTGCCAGCCAACAGCTGATTCCTAATGTTGCACTAAGCTTCAAAATACTTCATAGTGGTCTTAATTGCATAGAAATAAATCAGATGATTTTGAAATATATGAAGAATGAGGAAGTTCTATTAAATTAGCAAAGCATTTTTTTCCTTTAGTATTTTAAGTTTACCTGTGAAATCCAAGATTGGTTAAGATGCCCATTCAGGAAGGTCATATGAATATTTCAGATTCAGCATAGACGCTTCTCATGGTGCAGTCCCACCATCTCCCTAAATATGTAAAAAACCTATAACTAAGAATGAGACATGGTTATCAGTATTTTCCATCTGACTGAATAATTATAAGAGATGATTAGAAAGTCTCTTTTTAGCTCATTTATATCTCCAGGGTAGACACAGAATTAGACTACAATAATTGCAGAGACTGAAGAAACTGAAGCTTTGGAATTTGTGTATATTAAATGAAAAGAAAAAAAAAGCAGCCAAAAGTTGTCCAGTGAAATTAGTGTGTTTTTATCCACTTGTTTCTGATTCTCTATTACAGACTTGAGGCACATAAATTTTTGGAATAGTTCTTTCTTTCATCTACTCAAGTATTATTGTACTGTGATATAAGGTTGCATTCACAAAGCAACATTAATTCACTAAAATGTATTTATTTCTAATGTAATACCTAGATAGAACATTGGAAGATAATCTCTACAGCTGATCATGTGATCAAATTAATATGTAGACTGAAATCTCACTGAAAGAAAATATTGACATCTAGAAACTTCTCTCTAAATGCAGTTAATGAAATGTAGGAGCAGAGTGGCACAGCAGTAAGGGTACTTGCCTTACACAGAGCTGACCTAGGATGTACCACGGTTCAATTCCCCCAATGTCCCATATGGTCCCCCAAGCCAGGAGCGATTTCTGAGTGCATAGCCAGGAATAACCCCTGAGCATCACCAGGTAAGGTGGCTCTCAAAACAAAAACAAAAACAAAAACAAAAAAACAAACTACAAACAAACAACAATGAAATGTAGCTCTAGTACAGAGTCCTAAAAGTATGGAATAATTTGATCCTACCTAATTCTTGCTCAGATTTTATGGATTAAAAATAGTATTTAACTTGAAGTAAACAAATGCTTATATCTTCTTTATTTTCTCTAATCCCTCTAAAAGATAAGAGCAAAATGAAGTTATCTTTATTATTCAGCTGCTAAGAGCATACACCATCAGGAGATAACAGTGGTATGTGACATAGCCACATTAAAAGCTTTGAAGCCCACAAAGATGTTCTTCCTTTGCTAGACATAGGGCATGAGCATTAAGAAAAAAAAACAAAACAACATCAGCAAAGTTCACCATTCTTAGTGACAGTATGCATCTTCACAGAGGTTCTTTGAAATATGAGTCCCATTATTTTAGAATATCCTGTTCACAAAGAAATCATTAATTTAACAAATACATAAAAGTGTTTACAGTGAAGGAATAAATGCATGCTTTTATAGCAATGTAAGAAGGAAGCAATTACATATGTTCAGTTCAGCCAGGCAAGGTTTCTTAAAGTACAATTTTATTTAATTGGGTCATCAGGTTAAGTGAAGGAACACAGATACACATTCCAAGCAAGGACTATACTAAAGGAATGGTCTTGAAGAAATACCAACTATTGTGTAGAAGACTAAAATAGTAATTAAAAAAAAAACAGGTTATAGGCTAGGTTTAAAAAGACAGTATAAGGGGCCTGGGAGATAGCATGGAGGTAAGGCGTTTGCCTTTCATGCAAAAGGTCATCGGTTCGAATCCCGGTGCCCCATATGGTCCCCCGTGCCTGCCAGGAGCAATTTCTGAGCATGGAGCCAGGAGTAACCCCTGAGCACTGCCGGGTGTGACCCAAAAACCAAAAAAAAAAAAAAAAAAAAAAAAA
>PVKC010031869.1:0-14412 GCA_004027635.1 Crocidura indochinensis | reverse complement strand
GGGACCATATGGGAAACCGGGGGATCAAACCCTGGTCCATCCTAGGCTAGTAGAGGCAAGGCAGGCACCTTACCTTCAGCGCCACTGCCCAGCCCCACTCTGTTTCTTTCTTGACTTTTTTTTTTTAAATCAGGCTGCTTGTTTTTTTCTTGAAAGAGGTTTTAGTTTGTTTGATTTTGGGGGCTATAACCAGTGTGCTTGAGGGTTGATTCTGCTTGGCTCAGTGGTAAGGGTCACACCTCGTTGTGCTCGGGGACCCAGAGTTCCTGTATGAAGTATGGGCTCTAACCTGTTGAGCTATTGGCCCAATCTGAGTTGAGTTAGTTTCTTTTTGGTGGAGGAGGGGGGTTGGGCCACACCCAGTGCTTCTCTGGGGTTACTCCAGGTTCTCTGCTCAGAAATTACTCCTGGAGGGTTCAGGAGACCACATGGGATGCCCAGGATTGAATTTGGGTCGATTGTGTATAAGACAAATACCCTACCTGCAGTACTATTGGTCTGGTCCATGCAGAAGTATTTTTGGGGAGGGGGGTTTGGGCTACACCCAATGGCACTTAGGAGTTACTCCTGGCTCTGCGCTCAGAAATCACTCCTGGCAAGTTTGGGGGACCATATGGGATGCCGGAAATCAAACCCAGGTCCGTCCTGGGTCGGCTGTGTGCAAGGCAAACACCGTACTGCTGTGCTATCACTCCAGTCCCAGGAGTTCTTTATTTGTATGTCAACTCTTTATTGGATATATATATGATCTGCAAAGATCTTCCCAATTGCTAGGTTTCCTTGTTCTTGTGGTAGTTTCTTTTGCTGTGTAAATGTTTTGATTTGTTTTGGAGCCACAGTCAGTGCTCAGGAGTTCAGCAATTTATTAAGATTTCTTTTGTGCCCAACATAGGACCTGTCCTTATCTGGACATAATTTTAGTTTATTGTTTTGTTGTTATAGCTATTGTGCTCTGCTTTTTAAAGTCAGTTTTATGGGAGCTGGAGAGATAGTAAATTTTCTAAATTTTGTATTGCAAGTTGCTTACCTGGATCTGATCTCCAGCACAATCCCATATAGTCTCCAGGTCTGCCAGGAGTGATCCCTGAGCACAGATCCAGGAGTAAACTCTGAGCGCTGCCAGGTGGGACCCCCCCCAAATCAAGTCAATATGGAATATTGATTCCCACATCATTACATGCTCAGAAATTGCTCCTAGCTAGAGCGTCCATATGGGACGCCGGGGATCTAACCATGGTCCATCCTAGGTTAGCGTGTGCAAGGCCAACGCTCTACAGCTTGCACCACTGCTCTGGCCCCTAAGCTGATTTTCTTCAATTGTACAATTGGGTTGTTTCCATGTCTTGGCTATTATGAATAGCACCACACTGAACTTTGGAATGAAAGTCTCTTTTTGAATTAATGTTTTCATGTTTCCAGGGAAAAATGCCAAGAATTGGAATCTTTGGGTCATACATGGAAGCTCTAGTTAACTTTCTGAGAAGTCTCCAAACAGTTTTCTGTGTTTGTGAACAGGAGGGCATTCCCACCAGCAGTGAGTGATATTCCTGTTTACCATGTCCTTCCCTAGGGGGCCGGGCGGTGGCGCTGGAGGTAAGGTGCCTGCGCTAACGTAGGACGGACCGCGGTTCGATCCCCTGGTTCCCATATGGTCCCCCGTGCCTGCCAGGAGCAACTTCTGAGCGAATAGCCAGGAGTAACCTCTGAGCGTCACCGGGTGTGGCCCAAAAACAAAAAAAAAACAAAAAAAAAACCAAACAAACAAAAAAAACAAACCATGTCCTTCCCTGCCAGCACATTTTTTTCCTCCTGTATGTTTTGATACATACCATTTTCACAAGTGTGAGGTGATGTCTCATATTACTCTGATTTTGATTTCCCTGATCATGTCATAATTGGTGAAGAACATGATTTTTTTTTTTTTTTGGTTTTTGGTTTTTGGGCCACATCCGGCAACGCTCAGGGGTCACTCCTGTCTCTGTGCTCAGAAATTGCCCCTGACTTGGGGGACCATATGGTATGCTGGAGATAGAACCCAAGTCTGACCTGGGTCAGCTGTGTGCAAGGCAAACACCCTCCCACTGTGCTATTGCTGCAGTCCTTATTAATATTTTTGTACCAATTTAATGAAAATGTGGGCTACTGCTGGCTTAGTTCACAGGGATTGCACCTGTGGTGCTGGAATAGAACCTGGGCCTCCCAGAGGCAAAGCATATGTTCTGTTCCTCGGAGCCTTCTCCTCAGCCTTGTTTATTTGGTCTTTGGTTTTACCTCCAAAACACTGTTCAGGAACAGTGGTGGTAGTAATAGTCCTTGTAGTTTTCCTTAGTCTAATGGAAATGAAGCATCATTCTGTGGTATTAGAGTGGCTGTTTAGCCATCGGCACACTCTGAAACCTTTAAGTTGTTTCCAGTTAGGAACCAAACCCTGTTAGTTGTAGCCTTAAGAGTACTTTGACATAAGTGCTGCTTTTCTATATCAGGATTTCCTCTGGATAAAGTTTCAGAGACTCTTGATAAGCATTACCAAATTGTTAGGGTATAATTTCATCATGGTTAAAATGGTAAGGGATATTATATATTGGTGGACATCACTTCTGCTTCTACATTTAAGAAATAGAAATGTGGGTTGGAATGATAGCACAGTGAGTAGGGCATTTGTCTTGAATGCGGCAGTCCCGGGTTCGATCACTGGCATTCCATATGGTCCCCTGAGCCTGCCAGGAATAATTTCTAAGTGCAGAGCTAGAGCACCACTGGGTGTGGCCCAAAAATCAAAACACACAAAAAATGTACAAATGGGGGCCCGGGAGATAGCATGGAGGTAAGGCGTTTGCCTTTCATGCATAATGTCATCAGTTCGAATCCTGGTGTCCCATATGGTCCCCCGTGCCTGCCAGGAGCAATTTCTGAGCATGGAGCCAGGAGTAACCCCTGAGCACTGCCGGGTGTGACCCAAAAAAAATGTACAAATGTCCAGATCCATTATTATTCTCACTGTGATAATAGGAAGCAGAGGGCGAGGATGATGAATACTCTTTGAGGAATGGTCTTAGCCATCCTGGTTTAGGTTTTAGGTCATAAATGCATCACAGACGCTAGGTGAGCTCTCTAGGTTGTAGAATTTGGTTTGGCAGGTTCCCTTGAGGTGTGTGGGGTATATCCACATGAGGCTAATAGAGTTTCCTTCCTTGTGTTCACACTGAGGCTTGGTGATAATAAGCTAGACCTAGGGAACCAGATGAGAGCTGGAAGAAGATGAAGCAAAAGCTAATTGGACACTTGTGTAGGGGAGCTCTTCTGTAATTTCGCACTCGGCTCTGGAAATCAACTGAGGCGAATATGTGTGGTCTCAAATAGCAGTCGCTGCCTGTTTCTGCCATAACCTGGCAGTGCTCTGGGATTCCTCTTGGCTCTGAGCTCAGGGGTCACTTTTGACAGTGCTGAGGGACCATATGCAGTGCAGATGACTAGACTGGAGTTTGCTGCATACAAAGCAAGTACCTTAACAGTTGTACTATTTCTCTAGCTTCTCTTAATTCTTTCTTAATTTTCGTACCATATCGAGGCCCCCCCCCCTTTTTTTTTTGAGAGAAGAATTTGGGCCACAAGCTGTGATGCTCAGGGTCACTCCTTCCTCTGCACTTAGGAATCATTCTTGCCAGTGCTCAGTAGACCGGCCATATGGGATGCCAGGATTGGACCTAGGTTGGCTGTGTGCAAGGTACCCTATCTGCTGCACTATTGCTTCAGCTCCCTTTTTTGTTTTTTTGTTTTTTTTGGGTCACACTTGGCAGTGCTCAGGGGTTACTCCTGGCTCCATGCTCAGAAATTGCCCCTGGCAGGCACGGAGGACCATATGGGGAACCGGGGGATCGAACCGTCCTGGGTTAGCGCAGGCAAGGCAGGCACCTTACCTCCAGCGCCACCGCCCGGCCCCCCCTTTTTGGTATTTTTGAGAGGAGAGTGTCTTCTTAAGTTTAGGATTTAGATATTTACTGAAATTTGCTGGAAGTTTGCAGAGATTTGCTGAAGTTCCATGTATATTTCTCTATTTCCTTTAGTTTCAGATACTTCATCAAGATGAATCAAATAAAAGAGAGAAGATTAAGACAAAGGGCATTGACTCTGAAGGTGATCAGAGAGATGAAGTAGGAGATGCTGTTCAGAAAGTTTACAGTGCAACCGGATGTTCAGTTAGTATTTATCATGCAATAATAATAATAATAATAATAATATAAACAAATAATAATAATGATTTAGTCCTAGAAATTGGCTGTTCCTAGTTTACTTGCTAATTTTTTTGTTGGTTTGTTTGGTTTGCGGGCTACACCTGGTAGCGCTCAGGGGTTACTCCTGATTCACTGCTCAGAAATGGCTCCTGGCAGGCTTGGGTTACCATAAGGGATGCTGGAGATTGAACCTGGGTCCATCTGCATGCAATGCAAATGCCCTACCATGCTGTGCTATTGTTCTAGCTGCTACCTGCTAGTTTTGATTCACCACTCAAACATCCAAGATAGCCCAAATTGGTTCATATTTGTAATTGGACTGGGGCATAATAATAACAATGAGAGCTGGCTCTTCATTTTGTTTGTTTATCTGTTATTGCTTAAAGTCTTAAGGAAGTGTTTGGATTTATTTGTTTCTGACTAGTGTTTACACTAGGGGCTTATGAAGGTGATTTATTTATATTACTTATTTTAGATAACCAAACTTACTGAAAATAAATAAACCGACTTGCTAAAGCAAGTTTGAAATGGATAAGATTCCCAATGGAAAAGATTCTTTTCTTAAGTCTCAACTGTTACATCATTTTGTTTATGAAATTGTTGAAGTAGATAAAGGTGGAAAAGTATACCCAAGAGTCTTGATGTGTTGCTTTGTTTCTTGGATAGGATTTTAATTTGATCATCCAAAACCTGGAAGCTGAAAATTATAATATTGAATCTGCAATAATTGCTATGCTTCAGATGAACCAGGGGAAAAGAAATAGTAAGTATATGATTGATATTTATATGATTTCAAAATGTAATGGTGGTTTTGCAGGTATTCACTTTTTTTTTTTAGGTTTTTTTTTTTAAGGTATTTACTTTTAATCAAGTTACATGCATTTAATCACACATTAACTATTCACTCTGAAATGTTTTTCACTTGAGCACTTTTTCCAAGAGGCATTTTTTTTTTTTTTTTGGGTTTTTGGGCCACACCCAGTGACGCTCAGGGATTACTCCTGGCTATTCGCTCAGAAGTCGCTCCTGGCAGGCACGGGGGACCATATGGGAACCGGGGGATCGAACCATGGTCTGTCCTAGGCTAGCGCAGGCAAGGCAGCAGGCACCTTATCTCCTGCGCCACCTCCCGGCTCCCTCAAGAGGCATTTTAAGGCATCTATATGTAGGCATTTTTACCAAGTTGTAGGACTGTATTGAAGGTGATTGAGTTACATAAACCAGTTAGTTTAATAGTGCACACAGGAGTGGGGGTGTCCAGATTGCTAGGTAATGTGTACAGGTTTACTATCCCAGTTCTGGAGGGATGGGAGGATTGTCCTTTTAAAAATACTTCTCTTATAGAGCCAGGATGATAATGGAAATAAAATGGAGAGAAAAATTGCCTCATTTTTGGTGTTTGCCACACCCAACTGTACTCAGAGCTTAGTCCTGGCTCTGGTACTCAGGAATTGCTCCTAGTGGTCTCAGGGACCATATGGGATACAAGGGATTGAACCTAGACCAGCCATGTGCAAGGCAAATGCCCTACCTACTCACTGTACTATTGCTCCGTCCCTTCCTCTGCCTCATATTTAAATGAATAAAGTATCAAATAATGACAATTCATTTTATTTTGCGTGAAGTGATTTTAACTGTGACCCAGGAGTGAAAGTAATTTATTTATAGTGATTGAAATAACATTGCCAGTTACTATTCTTGGCATTCGAGTTTCCTATAAGATTGGGCTTCTTACTATCATTTTTTTCTATTTACTGTGCTTTCTTAGACCTCTGAGTAGTCTGCTGTGTTGTATACTTATGACTAATAGGAAAAAGGTCATGCTGCATTTTAACTTTCTGTAATAAAGTTTTTTTTTTTAACTTAAATAAGCCATATATGACTAGTAGTTACTGTGTTGGACAGCACAACTTTAGAGCTTATTTCTTTCTTTTTTGTAACATAAATTAAATATTTCCCCCGAAACATTGATGTTAATACTGACTTAAGGAGCTGGAAAGACGCTGGGCCCGGAGAGATAGAACAGTGGTGTTTGCCTTGCAAGCAGCCAATCCAGGACCAAAGGTGGTTGGTTCAAATCCCGGTGTCCCATATGGTCCCCCGTGCCTGCCAGGAGCTATTTCTGAGCAGAGAGCCAGGAGTAACCCCTGAGCACTGCCGGGTGTGGCCCAAAAACCAAAAAAAAAGAAAGGAGGAGCTGGAAAGATAGTACTGGGTTAAGGTGCCTGCCTTGCTTATGGCTGACCCCAGTTAGATATCTGGTACATTAGATCTCTGGTGCATATGTTCTCTACCTAGCATTGCCAGGTACAGCCCTGGAGTCCCACAATGCCTTGCATCTGAGTCTGCAAACGTGGCTGGGGTGAGCTGGGTGATCCTTGGCACTGCAGGGCTCAAGCAACATCACATCAGGCCCACACATTGAATTATAGACAATGAACTGTCATCAGGAGAGACCCCTGGGTCTTCTGAGCATTCCTTAGGAATGCCACCCCCACAACTACCCAATCCTCCAGCCTGAAAAAAAAATAACACATACACACAAAAAACACACACACCAAAAAACAGACCATGTACTTTGCTGATGGAAAGTTGGTGATCAGGCTAGTCATCAGGTGTTTTAATATTTATCTTCCATATTTTATCAAATTTCCCTATATTTCCCTACTATTTTGACTTTACTAAAATTTACCTCAAGGAAATTTGCTTTTTCTCAGATGAGAGTCTCTTGGGAACTAGGTAATTTTTGTAGTCTCTTAATAATAATCATATTATGTATCTTAGTGTCTCAATTTTAATAAAACCTATTCCTTTGCAAGATGCAGAGGAGAATGTGGAGTCCAGTGGTCGAGTGCTGAAGCCATGTGGTCCATTATGGGAGGAGGGTGGCAGTGGCGCCAAACTCTTTGGAAATCAGGCCTTAAGTGAATGCAGGACTGAAAACAGCCAGCCGCGGACTAGCTCTAGTGAAGAAAACAAAGCAAATAAGAATCAGCTCCAAAAGGTAAGAAAGACAGACTGCCAGGGCATTCATTGGTGGACTGCTGAAATTCAGTGGCAGTGGTGGGGACTAGGAACTAACTTTTATGATTTAGGTTTGATTTATAAAGTGGTTATTGTGGAAATTAGTAGGCACACCCAAAGGTTCTTAAGCGGAGTGAAGACCATGCTTTTTCCGAGTTGTGCAGTGTCCTTTGGAAGGAAACATCCACCAAAAATGGCGTCTTGTACGCCTGTGAAGTTGGTCTCTTCACTCTGTTTGAATGTTTCTGTGTCTGTTATAAAATCCTTTTTTTGGGGTTCTTGGTTTGTTTTTGTAAATTCAGTCTTCTGCACTTTTTGTATAAATCTTAGCATTCTTTCCTGGTTATACTCTCAGTGGAGGAATTTATATGGTTAAAAAGCAGCGGAATTTGAATCTTTTTAAGGCATTTTGGTAAGTTGTCAAGTGCCCCAGAACGTCTCTATATTGTTTTACCAGTAGTGTTTGACACTTCATTATACCAACCTTGGAATAATTTAAAGATTTTCACCAAGAACTTCTCAGCTCAAACTGCAACATACTGTAAAAAAAAAAAAAAAAAAAAGCTCCAGGCAGAGAGGCAAATATGCAATCCACTTCTGAGAATTTTATCAGGATCACCCCAGGCACATAATTATATGCAATTTAAAAAGTATCCTGTGACATGTTTGCTTTATTGCTGGGTGAGGTTAACGTTTAATAATAAGTTATTTGGAGTTGGTGGAATACATTTTTCCTGAACTATCTCAGCTTGGAATACAAAATTTTTTTGGCGGGGGGTGGGGGGGTGGGGGTGGGTCACAACTGGCAGCACTCAGGGATTACTCCTGGCTTCATGCTCAGAAATTGCTCCTGGCAGGCTCAGGGGATCTTATGGTACGCCAGGATTCGAACCAATGACCTTCTGCATGAAAGTCAAACGCCTTACCTCCATGCTATCTCTTCGGCCCTGGAAATAAAAACTTTGACATAAATTTGAGCACTTAATGAAAATGATTCATTCTTGCCTTGGTCGGTGTGTTGTCTTATTTTTGTTGAAAGACAGTGAAATCTGCCATGCTGCTTATTCATCCAGCCCTTGCATCTTTCAGGTCACAAACAAACAGAGGAGAGAACAACAGAGATTGGAGAAGAAAAAGCGTCAGGAGGAGCGGCATCGCCACAAAGCCCTAGAGAGCAGGAGTGGCCACAGGGACAGCAACAGGAGTGAGGCAGACGTGAATACACAGGTCACCTTGGTGAAGACCTTTGCTGCGCTCAACATCTGACTCTCAGCCTTCTGGGCATCCTAAGAAGCGAGTGGAAATGGGGAGCCTTATACCAGACTTTCCAGTGAGGCCCTCCTTTTACAGACACGACCCTCCAAATCTACATAAGCTCACACACTGACTTAGTTTCCTTCAAGTTGCCTCTTTTTGTTCCAAGTTTTGTTAGTGATAATGTTTTGTTTTATGAAAGTACAGTGAAGCCATTCATGTTCAAATTAAAATACTGAATTAATGTAGCAGTAGATAGGGTTAGGACAGAAAAGTTTTATATGTCTCCCCACATCCCCTAAAGAAATCAGAGTTCAGTCACCTTGGGATCTTTCCTTTGTACTTGGAGCAAATTTTGAGTACTTGTTTATAAAATAGCTTAGATTAATTGTTGATTAGAAATTCGGAACAGTAAATTTCTTCTTTTTTATTTTAAACAGATAATAATATACAGAATAGTTTATAAACATTCTCCAGCTCAGGAACATGTTTAGTATTACTTTCCTTCTAATTCAAGTTAATCCAGAAAATAATTGAAGAAGTATTTTCCCAGAGTAATTGGATATGGGACTGTGGCCTAGAGTCAGAGTGGAAATTTCACAGCTACCTTCTCTCATTCCAAATTGTGAGATTACTTCAGAAGGGCTGCAGGTGCTGTTAGTGGTTTGTACTTGAGCCAGCTGATAAATGTGCTGACTGTTGACTAGACCTAGATTTTGCAGACTGTTGCTGGTATTGAGTTTTTGGGGACTTATTTCTTGACAAAGCGAAGACAGTATGTTACTGCTTCTGGTAAAGTTCTGGGATTCTGATAATATGGAATTCATAATGGTAGAAGGAGAAATTAGGAGATTGCTGAGGTTATGCTTAAGAAGTCTATATAAGTTTTTTTCTGGAGGGAAATGTCTGGTACAATATCTAAGGTCTTTTTATGTTCATAGTTGAAGTAATTTATTTTCTTTTTTACTATTCTAGATTTAGAAAGATGCCTTGAGAGAAATAAAAGGCAACATGACCTATGGCTAAATGTTTTAGTATTATGAAAATTATGCACTTTCTTTCTTGAGGCTCAAATTTTTTTTTTTTTTTGGTGGAGTTTTGATGCTGGAAAACTCTATAGGATCCTCTATACATTGTTAGTGACTTAGTTTAGATTTGTCAGCCAGAAAGCATACTTTCGTCTGAAGCCTTTGAGTGATAAACAATGGACAAGTTTGGGCAGCGGATGGATGTAAGCTTTAAAATTCATGGCAGTCTTGGTTGAAGTTTGCCAGCCAGTCTCTGCCAGTGGAGATCCTCACATTGGACAAATATAGATACTGAGTCAAAAGGTAAATTGTTATTTCCCCTATCCCTGTCAAGTTTTGAAATGATAAAATTCTAAGGCAAAGGGCAAACTTCCCAAAGCAAACAAACAACGAAAACCAACAACCCAATGTCCCGTTCCCCCCTACCCCCCAAATCAACTTTGACACTTACAGTCCTATCTTTGTCTAGACTAGCTTTGGTTTCATTGAATCATCTCTGTCGGCAGGGATCTGTTCTCTTCGGTTTTAATGATGTGTATTAATTTTCTGTTTGTCTGACTCTGGTGACTTTTTGTGGTGGAGCAGCAATAGTCTCTTGGAATTCCTCCCAGGACATTGTGGACTGGGTTTCTTCCTGGTACAGTACATTGTTTATGTAGCAGATTTAGGAATTGCATGGCATTTTTCGTTGCTGAGTCCTGACTTTGAGGCTCCAGTTTTAATCCAAACAGGTGGAGTCTGCATTGCCTTACTCTCTCCATGGGAGTGAGGGCCAGCTTTAGGGGCTTCTACTCTCCTAATTTTCACCTTGTTACTGAGTCCTCACTATTGCTGGACTTCTCTGCTGGAACACCTTTCTTGTCTGTATCATACTGCAGAAGTGCAGGAATGGCAACCCTTTTATAAAGGTCAAGACTGTATAGCAAAAAATACAGCAAATTTAGGAGTCAGGAAAAGCTTAACAGAAAAAAAGGACAGAAGTAGTGAAATTACTTGTGTGGCTAATGAAGGCAGCCTTGGGCCTCCAGGGGCATAGAAGTTTTAGATGCTGCTAAAAAGTAATAAAGTAGATTGGGCACTTTGATTTATAAGTTATTCTGATGTAGATTTTAAAAACTAATCATTTGTCTTCAGGAAATTTCTTCTATTACCAATTACAGTTTCCCAGTTACAACTGATCTGTGTTTTAGTAGGATAGGGGTAGAGGTAGACAGCTGTAGTGAAGTCGTTTAGCTAAATGGTTTTTTACCTTCTCAATTGCTCTGCAGTGTGAGGTAGAAGGATCAGTAAATGTGATTGCCTTTGTAGGTACTTCACAGTCAATTCTATTGGCAACCTGAATAGAGACACAGTATGTTTAGTCCTCGAAAGAACAATTCCAGTAGCTGTTTCCTAGTAAGCAGTTCCTAGCACAGTCTGTAATAGGAATTGCATATTCTTTCACTTCAGGGTCATATCTTGGCTAATATAGATTTACTTTTCATGGGACTGTATTGGTAACTATAGTGTGAGGCCAGGAGAATAGGGATGAGACCTCTAGCTGCTTGTTAGTTTTATAAATTGTATATAAAAGTTTTATGGATTTAAAGATTTTTTTAAAGGTTAAATAAAATTTCAGTGGCAACAGCTTTATACTACAGAGGTAGACGTAAACAACATAGAACCACACCTAATAAATAATGTTGCCACCAGGAGATAATAGAGATAGAATGTACACGTGTATTTAACGTTCAATAATATGAGCATAAGCTTTCAGGAGTCAACTTTGAAGAATTGTGGCAGAAAGAATCCCAACTGTTCACTGAGGTTGTCTCTAGTTTCTTTGGTACACGTGGAAAACGCTTCCAAACCCATTTTTGTTCGAGGGCTTGCGAAGTGGGATTTCGCTAGTGGAGCAGCTCAAACTGGGCTCAAGGGCCCCCGGCATAGACAGTTGCTTCTGGCCCGCCTTCCCAGTGAAGTTCCACAGAGTGAAATGGTTCCGCCCAGTGGGGCAGGGCTGTTCATATATCAAGCAGGAAGTTACCAGGTGGACTTTTGTCATTGAACTGGACCTATGGGTAGTCCCTGTTGTCACCCTTCAGTTTCTCTCAGTCTGAGAAACTCTCTCAGCTCTGCCTGGGTTTTACCGGGTTGCTGGAGAATGCTATCAGTTTACCTCAGCGAAACGGTCGACTCACATAGCCTGTCAGTTAAAGGAAACCTCGATTCCTCGTCAGAGCTGGCTAAAAAATCATCCTGACCAAAAGGTCTCTCTGGGCGGGATGGTAACGGCGCTGCTGAGCTTCAGTGTGCCTTGCCTGTGCCCTGATTCCCCTTGTGGGCGGATGCCTCCTTTCTTCACCTTGTTTACCTCAAAGGCTCTGTCTGTCTGTAGCAAACCCATAGACTCAGCCTGCTGCCGTTTGTCCGCGAGCCCCTCTGTTTGCCCTTGTTCATCTCAGCTTATGAGCAGGGATTGCTAAACTCCAGGATCTTCTGACAGTTCTGGATGATTTATTTATTTTTATTTATTTTTTTTAACAAAGTCTGCTTCCTTGGCTCTAAAACAAAAGATACATTTCCTCTGACACCGGTGAAGTGAACCTGTTGGCACTTTTCCGATCTTCTGCTGCCATGTAAGGGGGAAATGGAGGGTTGGTTTAGCATGGGCGCAGTGAAGCACTCAGAGTGCTTGCATGATGTAGGCTTCCCAGTGTGCCCACAGGGCCTGGCCCACATGCCCACGCTGGGCCCTGTGGACCGCCTGGGCCTGTTTGTCCCAAGGTGAGTTGTCCTGTCAGAACCCTCCTTCTAAGGATTTAGTTTTTGGAGTGTCTCTCTACTTTGCGTCTTGATTAAAGCATTTCACAGCCTTGCAAAGTTACTTGAGAAGGGGCTGGTATCAGTAAATAATGTATCAATAAAAGCACGATCTCCTGCATGATGACTGTATTATAAGCAGGACATACCTGTGATGTAGAACTTCTGCCCGTGCACTGGTGGCATGGCAGCTGATGATCACTAGTCTGCCCAGTCCTCCGCATGTTGACCTCCGATTTCCTGCTGCCAGCCGTTGGTGACAGACTGATCACTTGAGCCCCATCACAAGACTTCGCCTGTGGCTGAGCCCCTGCCAGCCTGAGTCTGACTTCAAGCCTTCCTCGTTCTTCTTGCTAATATAGATGTGCTGATGCACACTAGTCTCCTTTACGAAGGAGGGCCAGAGTGTCCTGGGAGCATACCAGGGGCCTTCCCAGGTTCAAGAACGGTTCCGCTCTTTTTTCCTAATTGCACTATACTTGTTCTAGCTTCAGTCTGGAGATATTTAAGACCTCCATGGGGTCATGATTCATAGACTTAGCAAGTCTTGCCTTACCTATGGAGCTTGACAGGGAGAGATGTGACCATTGTCTCATATCCATAGTTTTCATTCCCTCTTTATGTTGTTAATTTCCTCAGATTGTGTTAATATGAACCATTTTATTTTTTATTTACCAAAGTACTTCACTTGGCTATTTGCAGTGTTTTCAAAACCAAATGTTTCTTTTGTGTGTGTGTTTTTAATCTTCAATACTTGGTGCAATAGAAGCTGCAAAGATGTGCCACTTTATCTATGAAACAGAATTTTGTATACCAATAAATTCTAGTTTAAAGACAAAGTTTCCAGTTTTTGTCACTGTTGGACTCCTGTTTGGGAACCTGGGACCAGAAGAAAAGAGGACAAGTCTTTTTGGGAGACCTTGACCTGCCATTTATGTGAGTGGTGTGCCCAGGTGTGGTCATTGTGCTTTCACTAGCTTTAGGACGTTGGTAGTGATACCAATGAGGTCTGGATACTCAAGATTTGTGTGAGGAATGTGGCTCAGAGGTCAAGCTTGTACCTTGCACATGAGACCTCTGTTCCATTCCTGGCTCTGAAAGAAAAAAGAAAAATATGGCACTCATCCTGGTTATATATGGGCACTGCCAGGAGTGATCCCTGAGCATAGAGCCAGCACTAAATCCCAAGCATTGCTGCAAGTGGCCCATCTTATCTCCCAACCCCTAGAAAAAGATATGCATACTAGTTAAAAACATGTTTGATATTTATAGGTAACTGCTTGTGGAGCAGCTGTGTTTGCTGCCTCCTGGGGTTTCCAGGGCTTTGAACATGGAGTGATTCATTGGGGGATAAAGACTGCCTGAGACAATTCTGGGCAGTAGTGATGGGCCAAGAAACTACCCTGAATGAGTTCCTCAGGAGAGGGAGGGAGAAGGCAGCCGCAGAGAAGACGCAGGAACCCCTGAGCATCACCAGCAGGGACACAGTCTTATGATTATTTCCTCTCATTCTTGTATTTGCACTCATGGAGCAGCCACCACCTTTGACTGCCTCCCTGATGTCAAGGCCCAGAAGATATTTGGTCAATCCCTGAATGAAATGGAAGAATATCCCAGTTCCTGGTAAGGAGTTACCCATTGACCATTCTCGTGGTTAATCCCTGAATGAAATGAAAGACTATCCCAGTTCCTGGTAAGGAGTTACCCATTAGCCATCCTCTTGTGACTTTTGCCACTGTACATCACTGAGATACTTCTGGGTGTGCAAACAGTGGGTAATCCTATAGCTTGCCAGGCAGCCTAGTTATGTACCCTGTTACCCAGTTCAGATTCTTTTCAAAGATCCTGCTAGGACCAAAGTGATAGATAGTACTTCCTTCTTCCTGCATTGGCCAGTGTCGATGGTTTCCTTAATTTCATCCTTTTAGTAATTCATCTGGGGCAGGTACTACCTGTTAGGTTGGCTTATGTTTGAAGAGTTTCCTGCCTGGGTCTAGAGAATTGCCCTGTCCTTTTGTTTATGAAGTTGAATAAGTCTGTAAAAACAGTAATGGGGCCAGTGGGTAAGGCAT
>PVKC010031868.1:0-14600 GCA_004027635.1 Crocidura indochinensis | reverse complement strand
TTAAGCTTTAGAAGATTAGAAATGGCATAAAAAGACAAAATAAAGTTAAAGGGCAACAATAGGAAGACACTGCACATTATCAGCAAAAATGACTATAAGAATGCCATAAAAGGGGCCCGGGAGATAGCATGGAGGTAAGGCGTTTGCCTTTCATGCAAAAGGTCATCGGTTCGAATCCCGGTGCCCCATATGGTCCCCCGTGCCTGCCAGGAGCAATTTCTGAGCATGGAGCCAGGAGTAACCCCTGAGCACTGCCGGGTGTGACACAAAAACAAAACAAAACAAAACAAAACAAAACAAAAAAAAAGAATGCCATAAAATTTAAATAGTATTTGATTAAATTAAAAAGAAAAATTTCAGTGATGTTTCTGGTCAATTACTATCAAATTATTAATGTTGATACCTTCAATGTAGATATAATCTTTTGCCCAAGGTAAAGATAAATCATGTTTTTCAAAAAAACTTCTATTTATATTATTTTAATATATGAATGTTCATAAATTTGTGATAATAATTAACTATTAGTGGGTAATGAAGGTTTATATAAAATATTTTCCAGTATCTAATAATGCATTCTCTACATCCAATATCTAATAATGTATGCCTAACATTAAAATGTTATGTTTATATTTGGGGCCCAGGAGATAGCATGGAGGTAAGGCGTTTGCCTTTCATGCAAAAAGGTCATCAGTTCGAATCCCGGTGCCCCATATGATCCCCCATGCCTGCCAGGAGCAATTTCAGAGCATGGAGCCAGGAGTAACCCCTGAGCACTGCCGGGTGTGACCCAAAAACCAAAAAAAAAAGTTTATATTTTCATTATTTTACCTCAAGCATTGTGAATTTCCTTTATACTAATGCATACTTTTTATGATCTATTCAGAAGAGCTATGCATTATATTAATGTGTGAAAAATAGGGTCTGATCTTTTTCAATACAACTACAAATATATTTTAGTCTATTTAGGTAAAAATGTTATTGGAAAGGAATACATTTATTGTATCATGTGATAAAATTACTTGATTCTGAAATGTAGTTTGCTTGAGGAAATGTTGAATGTCAGGTATCTTCACTGCAAAATCTTTTAATAAAATGCATTTTGTGACCCTGGTGTAAATAGAGTCATGCAACATATATACAGAATCTCACAAAGGCAAAATGAAAAAAAAAATTAAATGAGACAAAGACATTTTTGTAAGTTTGCTTATTTTCATAAGATATTCTTTTTATTATTTTTAATGAACATACTTTTTATGCACTATACTGAAATACTGTACAAAACTGCAAGAAATGTCACTATTTGACTACTTTTTTTCTACAAAAACACCTCATCAAGGTGTATCTAATATTAAAAGTCAACTGATAACTGCTAATATTTATATGAGACAAATTATTGTGTTTGTGAAAACACTAAATCTAGGCATGAGACACATTGGTTACATTTACTAATATAGTCTGGGGAGAATAAAGAAATATTTAATATTAAAGAAATATGAATCTTACACATTAGCAATTAGAAATTTTATAAAATTGAAAATTGTTGTTTCTAATTTAGTTCCCGTTGTGTTCTGTTCTAATTTAGCTAATTGTGTGTTTGATGTACCTATGTGTTCATGTTTCTGCCTATGATCTAATCCACAATCGGTGATACTTTAAAGTTTCAGTTTAAAAATGTTCAACTCTTACCAAAATCTTTCCAGGTATACAAAGCTGTTGTAAATTTTTGTCAACAAAATTTCAAGTTGTAATTTACAAAAACAGATTTACATTAATTCTTAAGTGGACAAACAACTTTCAAGAAAGAAAAAGGTGCCAATTCATCACCCTTTCCTTTATGATGAGTGGCTTCTAACTCTGGATGTAAAGAAGCCTTAAGGCAGAATTTGTAGTAAACAGGAAAGAAGAGAATTGTATACGTGCTCATTTATATTCTGTGAAACCTATGAATTCTAATTGTGGGAGTTTGGGGGCACACTTTCCTAATCCAATACAAACTCTGCTCCACTTAAGCCATGCTGAATGCTTTCTCATCTCCAGCACCAAAAATATTAGTCTGTCAATATCAATACGACACGTACCTGGAAAGAGTTAAGACATATTTATCTTTTATAAATTTAAAGTAGTTTCCAAGAATTAAAATAATTTGTAGAATTTCAGTGATTGCTTCTTCAAATAAATCCTGATACTAAAAGTGTAATGACCATGACATTCCATTATTAATTAAATTCTAGGCATAATTAACTTTCTGTCAGGGTTGACTCATAATTATTTGAGCTGGTCATGCTGTAATATGTACATGGCTATCAATACTATACAGAGTAATTAAAAGCTGATTTCAATTTTTTTCTTCTTATGTGTGCCAAGCTTTCAATTACACTAGCAGGGATTTAGAGCACTCAAGAATGAAACTGATGTTTTTGATATGAAGTTCAATTATTTCAAAGGATTCATTTTGTGATGATAATGGTAATCTTACATTATAGTTAGATGATAGTAAAAAAATACCCATTTTTGAGACCCAAATCCAAAGACCCTATAAAGTGAAACATAGGATCCCCATATCCATCACTGTTAGAAGAGAGGAAATAAATTGCCTGAAAGTCACATTCATCTAGTTCTAGGGCAAATCTTTTTAAAAGGCAATGGCTCTTTTGGCATTGGACATTTCCTGCCTTCAGCGCCATGACTTAACAAATATCTTTTAGACATCTAAGGTAAGTTATATCAATATATACATACTGTACATGTTAACTCTCAAATTAGCAGTTATTAGTCAGACTGTATATAGCAAAACAAACCAAGTGTAATGGTGCTCTTCATCAAAGACAACCCAAGTCTCCATTCAAGGACTGACCCCCAGTACAGGTTCCCTGTTTAAATATGTCGCCCAGTAAACCAAGTTAAATGTCCCAAACAGAACTGGAAAAACTATTCTAGACATTCTATCAATTTTACTAACACTGTTGAAAGTTTTCTTGGCTTCAGGCGGCTTGTTTTCTGGCTTCTTATTCGGTTCTGGAGTGGTTGCACTCTTGGCAATGGTAGACAGAACTGGGTCTTTTGAAAGGTTTGGGGCATAATTGGCCACAGCCACGGCATAAGCATTGTTCTGTATCACGACAGTAGTCTTTTCTTTTTTCTAATAAGTGAAAATACAAAATGAACAAAACATGAGTTTAGCATGCTAAAATGAAAAAAGTACGCAGTCTGCCTATTTAGTATTTCCAAAATCTCATCCCAAATTCTGAAGAAAATTAACCTTGCAAAAATGATAACCTATCAAAAAGAAGAAATAAAATTAGCTTATTTTGATTTAAGAGTATGAGGTTCAGAAATCCTCAGAATTAAATAAATAATAAATAAATTATAAATAAATAACCAAAAATTTGTTTTTACATATATGTATATAAACACAATATACAAACATGTATATATGCACATACATATATGCATATAATTTTAAAAAGTTTATTAATTTATGTACTTTTAGTTATAACCCATCACAGAGATACCTATTCAATGAATGTGTTGAATAGGTCAACAACAGAACTAATTTAACAAAATGCATAAAATACCTAATAAATAATTGCAACTCTTTAAAAAGAAAAATATTTTCTTAATTAAATGTACCCCACTTATGTCAAAACCATACATCTCTGCTTTGCTCACATGGTGAAAGTAATCATAGAATACATAGTGCAATATAATAAAAATTTAACATAAACTTTTGGATTATTTACTAGTTCAACCACCATTTATTTCCTATAATCTTCAATTTATTTCTGTTATAATCTGTGTAATTTTTCCTAACTGAATCTCAAATAATATTAAACTCCCTCCCTCCCAATTTGGCTTAATATTGTATTATCATTGGAGAGACAATGGTCACAAGAATTTTACCTATGTAAATTAGATCATCGGGTTTTTTTTTTTTTTTTTTTTTTTTTTTTTTTGCTTACAATTAATATCGTTCCTCATAGAACAAAAGGTAAAATCAAAACTATAAGTATGGTTTCTTTCCTTTGCCAGTATATACTAGTACCATTGAAATAATTTCATATTTTAGACTTTCTTTTTTTTAATTCTTTGGTTATGCTACCTATATCGTATTTTACACCAATTTTTCACATAAAGAATAAACTTTGATGTTGGTTTAAGTGTCATTTCCTCCTAAAAAGTTTCCATGGTCATTCTATTTAACCGAGTTCTTTGTTATTCCAGGTTTGTCATTTGTAGCATATTATTTCTGTCAGCATTTTTCAAAATGCATGAATTAAATCTTTTGTTGTGTGATCAACTAATAATTTATGTCTCATAGAATCTATTTTCATTGAAGTTGTGTGCTTCTTCTCACCTGGTTGAGCATATATTAGCACTTCTCTGGTACTTACATCATAGTTATCTAAGCACTGCCAGGAGAGAACAGGAGAGAACCCTCCCCCCGCCCCGTTCCCTGAATATTACTGGGAATGGCAAAATAAATAAATAAATAAATGAATATCACTAAACATTTAAAAATACAAAAAGTATAAAAAATTAAAAAAGAGGTAATTATAATAAAACTATAATCAGAGTTATAAGAATAAAATTAATTTAGATTCTAGCTGAATTAAAGCAAGTCTCTTAGTGAAAGTAACATCTATAACTACTATAAAGGAGATATATTATATCCTCTACATCAGTGGAAAGCCATAGTTATCACATGGTAAACCTCAAGAGATGTATAATAAGAAAGATAAATTTAAACTATGAAATTATGCTGTAGGTTTTAAGCAAAGAAACATAAAATGTAAATGTTCATTGCTACCAAAGCAGTCTCCTTACTAAAGTTGGATTAAGTTTTATTAAATAGACATTGACTAATATTGCTCAACTTCCTTCTTACCACTGTAATTGTATACCTATAAGATACACTTAGACACACTGATGATTTCTAGAACAGAAGACTAACTAATCAGAATACGTATTTTAATTAAATAAAATGGACATTGCCTCTGAAACAGCCAGAGAAGGACACTAATATGTGCAAAACAAATAGAGGTGCATGTTGTAGTTTTAGTTTCATCTTGATAATGCAGATACATTTAAGTGATGTTAACAAAATTCTAATGTGTAATGTTTAGTTGAAAACTATAAAGCAAACCTCAGTTTTTTCCATCGTGAAAAGTTGGATTTAAAATCTGAATATAAGTATAAACTTTAGAAACAAGATTAACAATTCATAAGTCATGTTTTTGGCCTCAAAATGTTTTCCTATGTATGTAAACTTAAACTGTTTTCAGAATCAGTAGCAAAGTGCAACAGTCATGAATACGTTTAACCCATACCCAGTGAGGAGACTAATATATCAATGATATATTTCCAAGTAATTGAATGAAACACAGGGCATACCCATGTTGCTCAAACTTTTCCATCTACAGTGTATAGTCAAGAAAAGTTTTTCTAGTTCAGCATTTTAGACGCCTTTTATGATACATAAAATAACTCCCTAAAGTCCATTTGAAAATAGTTATCATAAATTTACAGTAAAGCAAATTGCTTCTAAAATTAAAATCATATGTACAGGAAACAAATTTCACTGAATTTATAGCAATTTCCAAAAATCTGCTTCAATATACAGATTATCGACACAATATAATCTATTAATGTTATTTATAAAACTTGTAATTGTTATTAATAACACAGATAAACATTGCCCTAAAACTATTAAATTTATTTTTTTTAAGTTGAGAGATAGTGCTATAAAGGTTTCCTGGAATATAATATAAAACTTCTGTTGTTATCATGCTACCTGTCAGGTATTGCATCGAGTTACCGAACTTTGACCCTTCAAGAATTATTTTGAGGGGCCTGGGAGATAGCATGGAGGTAAGGCGTTTGCCTTTCATGCAAAAGGTCATCAGTTTGAATCCCAGTGCCCCATATGGTCCCCCGTGCCTGCCAGGAGCATTTTCTGAGCATGGAGCCAGGAGTAACCCCTGAGCACTGCCGAGTGTGACCCAAAAAACCAAAAAAAAAAAAAAAAAAAAAAAAAGAATTATTTTGAATTATTTAGTGTAATTTGTGGTTCTTAATTAAACCCTTTACAGGAGCATGAAAACAATCAAGGAGTGTCTATTGAAGTGTTAAGTTATTCAAAGCAATACTCATTTCCATAGATAATATTCAAATGTTCATATATAAATTTTTTGATTTTTGAGAACAACTCAAGCTCTTTCAATTTTTTATAATTCATATGACCTAATTTCCCCAGAGACTAATTTTAATTGTTTTCTCTTTCACCTTTAAGACTTCAATTGCCCATTTCTTACCTTTTGAAGAATAAATCCAACAAGGAATAAAACGATAAGTATTGAAGTATTTCAATTTTAGAAAATGAAACCAATTGGAAGGCAAGTATAAAAATAAAGGCCAACTGTTACTGTTCTTTCTATTAACTATAAAGTGACTTTTGCTACTTAACATTAGATGACTGAGATTTCTCAAATATTTATATATTATTGGTTTTAGACATATCTGTATACATATCCCACAAATAATTAAATACAACTATTTAATAATAAATTAAGGCCACATTAGATGCCAACTTCAGTCCCTAAGCACTCCTGTATTCCTTATTCTATGCATAATACTATAAAGGAACCCAAAATTAGTAATCTACTCACACTAATTCTCAAGAAATATATGTATCTATCTATCTATCTATCTATCTATCTATCTATCTATCTATCTATCTATCTATCTATCTATCTATCTATCTATCTATCTATAGATATATATTGGAGTGGCTATTTCAACTCATAATTCCATCGAGACAGCACTTTCTTCTGTAGAAAAGTAAATCTATAAGATGTTTCTTCAGAGAATGTCTTTATGAAAGAATTTTCTTGTTTTAACACCCACTTGATTTAAAGTTCTTTGAAGGCAAAGGATATATTGCAGAAATTCTAGCACAGATCATCTTACAGGGCAAGTTCAGAAAAAGTGTACTTAAGGATAAATATTATGTAATAGACTGATGGAAATCTATTTCTATATAAACTATATAAATATATAATGTAGTTATTAGATTAATAGAAAATCACATTCTTATAATTCTTATGTATAATGAAATCCCTCATATCATCATCTACAGATGTAGAAAGATTAGGAAATAATTAAATGTATGCTTGGAGAAACTGTTTTACTTGTGATCAAATTTTATCTTAGTGGAGATGGGAATATATTTGAGAAACAATATCAGTAAATAATCTACTTTTATACAATAGTTGGGGAAAAGCAGTCAACTATGCCTCTATTGAAGTCACTGTTGTAGTTCTGCACTGGAATGAAAAGGAATTATAACGAATTACATTTTCAATCATTTTAAAATTATTTTTTAGAACCCAGAATATTCTCAGATTATAACTTTCTTATAATATCTGAACATTTATTTTGACTTTCAAATCTGGAAAAATATCTGAAATAAAAATATTTTGAAGCCTGGCACCAAATAATCTTGCCTTCCTTACATATCAGGTAATGTAATCCACTAATTAGTAGAATATTTAGTGAAGTGGCTTGGCATATAAAACAAAATAAAAGAAACACTCAGATGACTTGAGCATTATAAAACTATCTCAGGTTTGTCATTTAGGATAAAGAAGCTCTCAAATATAACACTAATTATATATAGTGATTTTGGAGTAAAACCCAGTTTTTTAAAGTGGCAAGTCTGTACTCCTTTTACAAAGGATGTTGCTTTATGAAGTGATTTTTGGCTAACGTGCATTATTTGTAAAACAACAGGTACCTGTCATATCATCCTATTATCATCTCTGCTAGCCATCCTGACTGAGAAAAGTGATACTTACAGAAGATTGTTTGAAGGTTATACAGTCCATCCACTTCTCTAAGTACTCTAAAGTCTTTCCTTGAGTTAAATTGGGCCATGAAAAAGCTATACACTTGGACCATATTAGTTTAGCTGCTTGAAGAATTGCTTTCACTGAGTTGTATGTTAATGTAATGACTTCAGCTTTTATTGAAGGGGACTACAAGAAACATCAATATGAAATTCATTACTGCTTTTATTGGGGAAAATGTTGACATTACTTGCAATAGTACCTAGATTTTCCTAACATAAAACCATAGTAATATTTTATAGAAAATTCAGGGTAAGGAAATATTGTCTCTAAGGAAATCAATACTTCAATTCAATTTTTAAACCTTTTTGTGGGTGCTAAGGAAGTGGGAATACCCTATGGTGCTCAGGGTTTATTTTCCTGACTGTTGTAGGATAAATACTGGTAGTGCTCAAGGGACCATATGTCGTGCTAGAGAATGAATCAGAGTTGGCTACATTCATAGAAGCATTTAACCACTGTGCTTTCTTTCAGGCCCAGTATTCTTTCATTTTTGATTAAAAGAGTGACTTTCTATTCTCACTTCTCATGATTTATTTGAGCTAAAATGTTTAGTATCAGAAGCTCAAATACCATAGCTATGGAGTACAACTAATTTAGTGACCCAAATAGTGATATACTTGTAATATATTTTCCTTCATCCAGATTTCCTGTTCTATTTCTATTTTATTTTATAATATATGCACATTCATTCTTTTGGTAAACTGCCTAAAATGATTTTGGAACAAGGAAGAATGCTAAAAATACATTGAATGACCTCTCATATACAGAATATAAATAAACATAACAAGGGAATACAAATGTCCAAAGGCAATAGAATAAAAGAGCAGGAAAACTGGACTTAAGTAGAAAACTTTCTAGTAGGGTGGAACTGGGGATGGGACAAGGAAAAGAACATTAAGATAAAGGTAGGGGTAAAGTACATGCCATAGAAGGAAGTTATTGGGGGTGCAGAAGGCTGATCTGGGGCATTTGTGGAAGAAAGTGGACACTAGGAAAGAGTCTGGTGTTGGAACATTGTGCACCTGAAATTTAATCATGAATAATTTTGCAACATTGTAATTCCTGGTGATTAAATTCAAAGATTGAAAAATACAAATAAATTTAAAACAAAATATTATTTTAGCAATCTGTATGGAAAGTATCATAAAATGGCAAATTTCATGTTAATTATCTTTGTTGCTATTCTTTTGCTTTGTGTATTATAAAAATAATCAATGTCTTCTCAAGATATGCTTTTCAGTGTAATCCACTAACTCTGACAAATGAAAATCATATAAAATAAATAAAGTTATATGTTCAATTTAATTAAAATAAATTAACAATGTGACAATAACTATGATAGGTAGTAGCAGGGATAGCGATAAATATTTAAGCTCTCATATAATGTAATCTAGAATTTAAATCAGATTCATTTAAAATACAAGGAGTGTATTTTAATGAGCCCATTAAAAGGAATTTGAGACAGATACAGTAGCATAATAGGGATTGAAAACTAGACTCATTTGGAAAATTTCAAGATTAAGCAAAAGCAGGTGATTTTCTAAATTGATTAGAGGAGGATGAAAATAAGAATAGGGCATTGAGCAAGAGGGATTGGCATATGGACAGTCATAGAGATGTGGAGGCACTGGTATTTGGCAATGTTTCTTATAGTTAGAAGAAGAATATGAGCACACAGTTTAGATCTGTGTTTACTGTTATAAAGACAATTATTCAAATAGTGATATATTGGAGACTGGAAAGATGGCACAGAGGGTAGAGCCCTTACATAGGATGCAGACAACCTGGTTGATTCATTGCACCATGTGTCATGCCCAAAGCTCTGCCAAGAGTACAGGATGACCCTCAAACATGCAGGCAACAAATAAATAGTGTAATCAAAAAGACTCTGAAATCAACTCTGTGGTGCTTGGGGATCATATATTGTGCAGGGATCAAAGATGTCATGGCTTCTCTCTAGTCAGATTTGATTTGGTTTTACTTGAATAATTTATACTGTATTTACTGAGTACCTGAAATGTATAGGACTTTACAAAGTTCTAGAGATAAGCTATTTAATATAATAACCTATGGATAAGCTATTATAATAATGATAATGGATATTACTGTTAAAATCATTGAATTAAATGAGATATGAATATGCAATTACTTATTGTGACAAAAGCTCTAATGCAAAAGACCAGGAGACTATATATATTTGCCATTGAATCTAATTATGGGAAAGAGTAGCAAGGGCTAGAAATTTTAGAGTATTTATATTTGTTCTAAAAATAAGTAGAAATTACCTGTTTAGTTGATGAATACTGTTTTTAATTACTATTGCAGACATTCTTACCATTTCTACAAATATTTGTACTAAATTCCTTATACCATCAAGAACAATTTGAATAGTGACGGTAGAAACAACAAAACATGAAATAGAGCTGAATCATTATATAAAGTGATAAAATGGGTATCAACTAGCAGAAATTCTCTTTATATTTGAACAGACTCAGAGATTAAAATATATAGTGTCAGCTGCCAAGATCTAAAAGATGAAATTTTGTACAGTGAAGCCTGTTTTTGTTGCTGTTTTCATTATTTTGAAGTTATACATGGTGGTACTCAAGTATTACTTTTGGCTTAGAAATTTTGTACAGTGAAGCCTGTTTTTGTTGCTGTTTTCATTATTTTGAAGTTATACATGGTGGTACTCAAGTATTACTTTTGGCTTACATTCAGGAATTACTTCTGATGTGTGAGGAGGACCATATGGAATACTGGGGTTGAATTTGGGTTTGCTGTGTGCAAGGCAAATACCCTACCCAAATCAGAAGTAAAATCATTTTGAAAAAGAAAGAGAAAAAAGAGAGAGACAGACAGCAGAGACAGAGAGACAGAGACAGACAGACAGACAGACAAGAGATATTCTGAAATGGAGTTCCTCAGTATAAGACTATTCAATGGGAATCTTTTAAGTAAAATGGAAAATTATCAGATAGAAAGTAGTTCCTGTCACAGAATAAAATATGACTCTGCAGCGGATAAAAAAATTAAATAGAAATCAGTTTACAGAGGGTTGAGAATTATAGAATAGAAAATTAATCTATAAAATTATAGAAAAGTAAACTATGTAATAAAGTATTTATTTAGAGAAAGCAGAATCTGAGGATGGAGAACCTTAATAACTCAGGATAAAATGTACTTTGGTTTTTGTAGTAAATTAAACCCTGCTTACATAATGATTTTACAGATTGAAATGTGGGAAGAAGTTGGAGGTGAGGAATTTCAAGAAATAAATGGAAACAAACAGACACCAAACACTCTAATAACATGGTTGAAAATGTTAAAGGCTCATTAGGAAAGAAAAAGAAGTTAATCTGGGCCCAGAGAGATAGCACAGGGCGTTTGCCTTGCAAGCACCTGATCCAGGACCAAACAAAGGTGGTTAGTTCGAATCCCAGTGTCTCATATGGTGCCTGCCCGGAGCTATTTCTGAGCAGTCAGGAGTAACCCCTGAGCACAGCTGGATGTGTCCTGAATACAAAAAGAAAAAAAAAGTTAATCTTGTAGTAGGGAATAAAAAGTAGGTATAAGGGAGTGTTCCAGATATTTTGTATTTATTTTTAAAAATAAGAAGTTTTTAAAATTATTTAGAATATTTGGTCTAAAATTGTATTTTGGATTGGTAAAATTTTTCTGCCTTTTTTCATCCCAGAAGTCACAGATTTATAGAGTCCTTGCCTAAGATTACAGAACATACAGTGTAGTATGTACAATAAATAATAATTTTCTTCAATCAATGACACACTATGGTAAGAATTAAGTGAATATATTTGTTTATGAAACTGATTTTAAAGAAAAGGTACAGTATTTTATTGGGGGGGTCACACGGGTAGTGTTCAGGAGTTACTCCTAGTTCTGTGCTCATAAAGTATTCCTAGCACGCTTGGGGGACTATATGGGATGCTGGGAATTGAACCTTTATTGGCTGCATGCAAGGCAAATGATCTACCCACTGTATTATTGCTCTGGCCCCAAGATACATTATTTAGATGGACTGATTCTAGACCAATCATTTGCTCATGTTCACCAACCTCAAAAACAAAATATTTTTCCATTATGTAAAACTATTTTTTTGATCATATGTAACATTGCTCAGGTCTTATTCTAGGTTTTTCCTCAGAAATCACTCCTGGCAGGTTCAGGGAACAATATGGGATGACAAGAATTGAATCCATGTCAGCCTAGTAACAGGCAAAAAATCCTCTGTACAATTTTGTAAAATTTTTTAAAAAGCTAATATGGTTGTGGATAAAAATGTGTTTTTCATGAAAATTATTTTTTCTTCTTAAAAATTATATCCAAGATAATCTGAAGCAAAGGTGCACTGAACTGACATTTATCTAAGCATTAGGATAAATTTCTGGATTTATTTATACTTTTTTAAATGACTATTATTTTTGTTTGCCTGACACAAAGAATGTATTTTTGTTATGTATTTTTTCAGTTCTAAAGACCAAATTTTTCAAAAGGTAGTTTTGGAAAATACATTTTAGCTTACAGATGGACTGTGACTTAGAAAATACGGAGGGAAGCAGACACTGCTGAAGGTTATGATCATGCAGCATTTATTCACAAAACTATTCATAATAATGTTAATTATAATGCCTAAATTATTTTTTAAATAATCTTTTCTACATAGGTGACAGAGAAATATTACAGCAAGTAAGGCTTTTGTCTTGCACTTGGCCACCTCATCATCCCTTCTCATTCCCAGTCTGCCAGGAATTATCTCAAGCATAGGCAAGTGTGACCCCAAACTAACAAATCAACAACAATAAAAAAGAAAAACAGAGAAACTTTCTTGTAGAGTTAAAAGTTTATCATTGGCATTATATAACTAAATTTAATACTGGAGAGTTATTCAGTAAATATTTCTGAGTGATATAGTAAGTGCTCACACTGTGAGATATAATAGTTATGAAAAATTAAATAAGAACATAAATTTGGACAATATACTCCATTTACTTTAACCACAAATTTTAAGTAATATTATTATTAAGAGTGTTCTTTGAAATTAAGCTGACAGTTACATATGTTTTGATAGAGCACAGGTAGCAATAATTCAAGTGTGCATCAATAATCGGATATTATCTTTAAAATGCATCACCAAAAATTTCAGTTTTTGTATTTATGTATTAAATTTGTTTTCAAAGTTCAAGAATGATAAGAAAATTATTTCATATGTCCAGTCATGAGGTCAATTTTATTGACAACTTTGTAAAATTAAGAAAATATATCTTAATAAACATTGCTTTTCTATTCATAAAAGAAATCATCATTTTTGACATATTCATAAATATTATAGAATTTAACCTTTAAGAAGCTTTTTATAAAAATTATTGTGTAATTTACAGAGCCAAAAAGGAGAGTGATTACATAAACTGTACACTAATAAAAAGCAGTACACTAACTTAGAGAAACAAAGCATAAAAAATAGTGGAATCTAAAGTAAATAGTTAAGTAAACCTAAAGGTCTATCATTACAAATTAACCATATTACCTTTGATAATTTTTATTGGCTAATAGTTTTGAACAGAGATTAAATGAAATTTCACTTACAAACACTACAATATTTCATGAAATTAAATTAAAAGAAGGCATTTAAATTATAGCATCAAGTGTTTGAATATTTAAAAAGCAAAATAGTCAAAGAAATGAAAAAATCAATTACAAATGAAATTATTAACATATCATTTCAAATTTAGTGGAGGTATACTTTGTAGCTATATTATTAAAATAATCCCTCCAGGTTGAATTGTCTACTACTTTTTTAAGACTATTTATGACAAAAGTTCAACTGTCTGAGAACATGGTTTTCATGCAGAAAGTCTAGGTTTGATCCCTGATATCTATGGTGGTGACCAAAAATGACCATTAATACTGACCTAGGACTAGGCTTTGAGCTGTGACCCACTAAAAGCAAAAAAAAATTATAAAACATTAAATCTCATTTTGATATATAAATTGATCCTTTAAAACAGAAGTCTAATAATCTAAAGAATATGAAAGGATTATTTCAAAGCATAGAATACCTATAAAGTTTCAGTACTTGAAATCTAAAAATAATTTCCAAAGGTAGTTGTTTTATTAGGCCACCTTTAAAATTTTTATTTAATAACTGATGTATTATTTAGTTTTGGGGCCACATATGGTGGTGCTCAAAAGATCAAAAGCTTACTGTAGGCTCTGTCCTGAGGGATCATTCCTAGAAGAAGTTAGTCACTTCTAGACTAGGAGAGGAATAGAATCAGGAATAGAACCTAGCTTGACTAAGAGTTAAGACAAGAGCCCCACCCACAGTGCTATTGCTCCCCAATTTAAAAAGAATATATAAACAGAATAATATCTCTTGACATTAGGTCATTATTTATACAACAGGGCACCTGAAATTTTATATCAAACCTAAAGGGAAGGGATTTCATAGTATACCAACAAATGGATAGGTCTTGAAAAACTATAACAGGTGTTATTATAACAGGTGTTATTATAGTTATTATAGTTGAAAAACTATAACAGGTTTCTTATTCTTTCTTTTTCTTACATGGTGTCTAAAAGTTTAAATTTAGTGATCAGATAATCTAGGTTCATGGATATGAATAACTAGTCATGGGAAATGAAGTAAGAATATGTGAATAGGTTATATATATA
>PVKC010031867.1:0-14403 GCA_004027635.1 Crocidura indochinensis | reverse complement strand
TATCCTGTAAGCAGGTCCTTGTTGTTGTTAATCTTCTCAGTGTTAAGGGAAGACTCTTCTGAGCAGTTCGATGTCTGAGCAGTGGTAGGGTCTTCCGTGATAGAGGATTGCTTCCTGGTGATGTTATAGAGAACTTGGATGTTACGTAGATGGCTTCCATGGTTCAGAGTTGAATGGATAATGCCCTTTCTTCTGGGGCTTGTGCCAGGTCATTATGTCAGTGTTCAGGGAATAAGGTCCCTTTACACTACATGATTGTGTGTTCCAATCTCTATTAAATAAGATCTTATTTGTATGTATAGTATTTTCCCATTTTAATGTGCCTATACAAAAAGGAACAATGCCACGTGGTGTTGTTAGCAAACATGGGGAGCACATGAACAAGTCCAACAAACTCAATGATATGGTTCAATCAAAAGCAATAACTGGGGGACTCTATCACCAGAATTGCTCATAGAACAACTCATAAAGAGAAGGAAAAAAGTGGTTAGAACCATCTCTGTCAAGAGAATATTTAGTAAGATTTACAGATGTCAAAGAAAAAACACATAGAATATTTGAAAGAAATTCGTGTTCATTGTATGTCTTTTGAGATAGTTCGGGGTTGTTAAACACAATGCATGGTATTGGTCTATGATTAGGATTGTGAAGGACTGAAGTTAAAAAGAGTAATGTGGGCAGTGGCGTTTAGGAGGGTAAGAGTAAAGGATTAAAAAAATAAGCTTTATAGGGGAATGGGAAGGGGCACAATGCAAATAGACATTCTGGATAAACAAATAATAACATAAGGATTGGGAATATTCTAAATATGAGTAGTATGCGCGGGGGCTAAGCCCCCGCGTGGTTTCTGCACAGAAGGCCTGGAGGCCCGGGGCGAAGAGGGGGCAGCTATGAGCCTATCAAGGCCCCCAGAGCACCCAAGTTAGAGAGCAGGCAGTCCACATGGGTAGACCCAGCCTCCAACTCAAGACAGGATAGATAGAGAACCAGAAGACAGGATAAACCCGGCCCACACCCTACGCCCTTACCACCCCAGAGCTTGTGGAAGGGCGGGGAAAACTTGGGACCCCATCTAGGAGGGGACACCCCCCCCCCCGACACCCACCTCGTCTGTCGCCCTGGGCTGCCACCCCAGAAGGCCTGGAGGCCAGGGGCCGAAGAGGGGGCAGCTAGGAGCCTATCAAGGCCCCCAGCGCACCCAAGTTAGAGAGCAGGCAGTCCGCATGGGTAGACCCAGCCTCCCACATAATGTATATTAATTCATTTTATAAATATAATAATAGGAGACAAAGAAGATTGAGAGATAAGCTGGTAAGCAGTTATATGCACACAGCTCGAGGTAAATTAAGACCATTCCATTTAGTACTCTTAGTACTGTCAAAATATATATTAAATGCTCAGGAAAGGAGCCCGGGAGATAGCATGTAGGTAAGGCGTTTGCCTTTCATGCAAAAGGTCATCGGTTTGAATCCCGGTGCCCCATATGGTCCCCCGTGCCTGCCAGGAGCAATTTCTGAGCATGGAGCCAGGAGTAACCCCTGAGCACTGCCAGGTGTGACCCAAAAACCAAAAAAAAAAAAAAAAAAGCTAAGGAGAATAGTAACCACTGAGCATTTAATATAAAGAGGGTCCAGTATTTCTTGGGCTTGTATCTACTAAATTTATATATATTTTTTTTTCTTTTTTTTTTTGGCTTTTGAGCCACACCCGGTGACATTCCGGGGTTACTCCTGGCTATGCGCTCAGAAGTCACTCCTGGCTTGGGGGACCATATGGGAACCAGGGGGAATCGAACCGTGTTTCGTCCTAAGCAAGTGCAGGCAAGGCAGGCACCTTACCTCCAGCGCCACCACCCGGCTAATTTTTTTAATTATACAAAAATTCTTGTATAATATGTTAAGGAAGCTTTATACATAATCCTCACATACTAAAAGTAACTTAAATATTGAAAATATTTACTATATTATACATAGAAATGCAAATGCATGCACTGCTGATATGAGTATCTTGCTACTAAAAGAATATTTGGCAACTGCATATTCAGATGTTATTCATATAACGATATATTCATTATGATAGTATTGGATAAAATTTTAGAATAAGCAAATTAATCTGTGGTGATGAAAAATAAGAGTTGAGTATGGAGTCTGAAAAATTATTATGGTTTATAGATATCAATTAATGCAACTTAATTATAAATGCTATTGAACAACTAAATACATTAAACAGTATTTTGCAAAGGTATTTTATTGCTTACTAATATTATTAAATACTGCACAATGTAGTTAATGCAACATATAATGTACAGATATTAGAGAGCATTTAAACTTATATAGAAATGCTATGTCATTGGGCAATCATCATTTCTATAAGGGAAAGGTAACTGAATTCACATTCTCTATTAATTATTTGTAAATAATTATAATATCATTTTTTCATTGTTACTTTAGATTATAGTTATAGTTTTAGTAAAAATAGGAGGAAAAAAAGAGGAGTCTCAAAGGTACTAAATTAGGGCTAGAAAGATACACAGTAGTAGGGTGATAAGGCATCTGTTTTGCAGGTGGCCAACTCATGGCAGACCCTGGTTGGATCTCAAGCATCCGTTATGGTTTTCTGTGTTTTCCAGGAGTGATTTTTGAGTGTAGAGGAAGGAGTAACCCCTGAGCACTGCCTGGTGTGGCCAAAAACAAGAACAGCAACAAAATTTCTAATTATAAGATAAATTATTCAAGCATAATAATAATTTCCTGTTTAATGAAAAAGCCAAAGTTATTTATAATATTATACCTAAATCTTTTCTTAGTAACAACATGTAATTCTGTGTTACAAAATACAAGAGTATAATTATTTAATATTGCCTGACAAAATATTTCTAAAAAGACTAAAATCAACACATGGATTTTAGCTGATGTGTCATTATATTGATATATACCACATAGTATTTGAAAACAGACTTCATGCCAACTTACAAAGAATTGTCTCTGTCAGATATAGAAAAACAAATAAGTTCACTAATAATAGAAATCACTGAACAGGCAAACTAGAAATAGTAGGTCACTGTAACTTTTCCTGATTTTGAAGTATTCTCTCAGGAGATTCCAGAATTAAGGGATAACTATAAATCTAAGCTACCAAGTAAAACATTTTTATTATAGAGATGATGCTGCCATTTCATTAGTTTTTAGATTTTTCTACTATCATTGTGTAATATCCAAGAAAGTCACTTATATTAAAATGGTAAAGAATAAAATATGTGTAAAATAAAATTCTGTGAGAATTTTTTCTCAAAGGATTATTTGGGAGATTTATGTATCTATCCATAACTAATTTTACCACATATTTAGGGTAATCACATATTTTATTATAAACAAAATTACAATACAAATTATTATCATGACTGTTGGATCACTTGCAATAAAAATGCAAGATTCACTTGCCTTGAACTACAATATTTTTAACATGAATGCAGCATGCAGCTCTACCTTTTTCTTTTCAGGTATTCAGAATTGTCCCAAAGGAATACTTCTCAGAGTAGGAGTTTCATTTAAAATGCAATGATTTGAGAAAAGATTGGCAGTCATGTCTCTATGCTAGATATTCTACTAGCATGAATTTATGTTTAAACCTATCACAGGCAATTAAAGTACATAATCTTCCCATTATATATTGAGTTAATGATTTTCTTCAGAGAAAGCTGAAACTTTTGTATTTTGTATTGTATTATTGTATTTCTGAGTTAAGGAGTATATAGTACCAGAAATATGAAAGAAACTAATTTAATCCTATCTCTGAAGCTTAGCAAAACACCATTGGTAAATAGACAAGTATTGATATGATGTACTATGTGCTTTATCAGTGGTAGTATTTAACCATTTTGCTATAATAGGAAATATTCAAAAATAAGATTATTCAGCATAAGTAACTATTTGCCTTTTTCTACTTTTTCAATTAAAGTCTAGAGACAGAGACAGTATAAAGATTAAGGAGCTAATTTTGCATACAGTTAACCACAGTTCAATCCCTGGAAACACTTAAGATGTCCTGAGTGAGGGCTTCCACACTACTGGTAATTATCTCTGGGTTCCTACCCAGGAATAGACCATGAGCAACATGTGAGACAAATCTCCCCAAAAGATAAAGTTATATTACTAATATTTTACATATCTACATTGTATTAGTCCTATAAATATAGAGCCACAGAACCATTGAAAGTAGATTTATCCACTTAGAATAGGATAAGGACATTATATCCCTATCCTCTTGTCCCCAAAATGGCATACGCACAAGCTGGAGTTGCTAAGTCAATTTTGATTTTGCTGAAGAAGAAAGTGCATTATTGTCTTTGAAAATCTTTTTACGTGCTTACCATTTTAACTGTAAGCTCTTTGGCAACAGAATTTGAATCAATGCTTCAGTGATGCCTGAAGTGTACTGAAATATGCCTCTTAATCTTTAGGTACTTTTTGTTTGCTAATGAGCTCAAGCAATCTCCTGACCTTGTCTGACTTATACTTTTCTTGCATCAATATTTTTACCAGTTGGTAAATTTCTTCCAATCCTAATTTGAAATAATAATTTGACCCAATAGTCAAATAAACTACCCACTGACCAGTATTTTGACTATATGTGAAATGAAATTCTCTGAACAGTTTTCTGAAAAATATGTTGATTTCTAGACTAACATGATAAAATCTCAAAGTGACTTCAGAGAACAAATGTGTATTGGAAGTATTTTATCCCAGGAACCTACCTGTAGTCACCGCATAAGAGTGTGCTTCAATGGTAGAAGCACTCTATATCTCTTAGATCAAGGAGATTTCCTTTCTAATTTCCCCCAACATTTAGTGTGCCTATGCAAAAAAACAAAAAACCCAAAACCAACCAAACAAACAAAAAACAAAAACAACTTGCCACATCTGCCCCCTTTTTATTTCCTTTTTCTTTATTTTATTTTTTCTTTTAATTTAAGTTATATTTATAGCTTTGAGATAGAAGCTATTTTTTACAGAACCATAGAACCACCTATTTTACAGAATCTAGAACATGAATCATTTTGCTCTGCCTCATATTTATATGTATATCTACAAACTGAAAAATGAAAAAAGGTAGGTAAGACCCAGGGGTCAAGTGGTTTCAGGAGCATTGATTGGAAATAAAAAATGACTAGCCCTTAATACCAAAACCAGTGTCAAAGACAGTCCAATCAAGAAATCCAAACTATAACAAGTTGTACACAAAATGGTCCTGTTACACTAGCAGTCTAGGGAGCTACATGTTGATGTATGCGATGCATGCTGGGAACTATTGGAGAGGGAGGTTAACACTGGTGGTTGGTGGGAACAGCCATAATTCACTCTCACTATGCAACTGAAATACAATTGTGAAAGTCTTGTAATTCACATTCGTCTCAATAAAAATTTTTTTAATAAAAGCACAAAGAAAAAAAGTGCAAGAACTAATCATTAGCTCTAAATTAGCTAAAGTAAGTTATACAAATTGCTCAAAAGAAAATAAGGAATCTTACCTTCAATGTAACTGACATTAAGCCAAACTCTACCAAAGTCATAAAGATAAGTGAAACTATTTTAAATTTTATTAAGGTTCTCTAAGAACTTTAGTTATCTTTATTGTATAGAATTTATAACATAATTTTTTATTTTAATGACTTTCCACTTGACATGTAATATCTCCTATACTCAAAATTACACAGCAGTATTTAACTTGAACTTTATTGGTTTACTTACATTTTATTAGTAATATACAAAATTATTTTCATATAGGAAAATATAAGCAAAATTTGGTAGTATTACCAGAGTTTCAAAATAAAAGTGGTAGTTAATCACAAGTCAGTAATATATATAAATTTAGGTCAACTAAATTTTTCATGAAAATTTGGAACTAAGATTACTTTTTAATCAGTATTTTATAACATAATACATTATACAATTTATGTTACAACATGGACTAGTGTACCACACAAAGGAATTTGTTAGAAATTTGTTAAAATAAAATATATACATGTGTATGTATATATCAAGAGAACTTATATATTTTCTTCTATATTTTGAGAGCACTTTCTTTTTATCCACTGTGAGCATTAAAAAAGTAAATCCATATAAATTGTCACTGGCAGTAGAAAATTAGTCCTATTTTAGTAAAAAGTAGGTCTCCTCAGGGCTTGCTCTAGGCAAAATTGTGAAATAGGAAGGAAACTAGTTAAGAGGGTGGGAAAATTCTTGGACTGAAGTTTGATTTCTGCATTTTATTCAATTTATGAACTAAATGGCAATATGTTCGTTTGAGTCTCTTACTATAACGTAGTTTGATTATGTTCAAAAATAGACGTGCTATTGGATTCCTTTCTAATTGCAGAGTCTAAAATTATAAATGTGCTTCTTTTGGATTCTATTAAATCCTTTCTTCTACAAGTAAGCAAGCCAATCCTCTTTTGAAATGTCCAATTGCTGGTTTCCTCTGTCTTTTGATCCTTATTGGCTCCTCAGAATTGCTTATTATAATCTACAATGCATAAATTCCAGGGATATCTCAGGATCTGTAATTGCGTTGAAATTTTTTTCTTTTATATTTTTCACTAAAGTCATTACTCATAGATTTAAATAATTTTAATGCTTTAGAGAAAGCAGAAAATTAAGCAAAATTCTAACAATAAAATTGATGCTCAATATTGGCAGCCATATTATTAGTTACTTGGTATGTTGAAAGAAGAAATGCTATCACAGGATAAAATGGAAAAGAACTGAAAAATTATTTATTTAGAAAATTTGAGTTATGCTATAAGATATATTGTTTTTTTAATTTCCCCCAAATAATTAACACAAATAGATTTTTATCTATTAAGATTTAATAAATCTAAGAATTATTTCAGTATTTTATAATTTGAAGCTGTTCTCAAAATCCACTAATATTTTATTTATTCTTCTATAGCAAAGATCATAAATTTCACCTGAAATTTGAACATATCTTAATATATTTAGTTTAAATATTTAATTTAATAATCTTAATATATTTAATATATCTTATGTTATTGAATCATTTTTTTTAATTTTTGTTTTTGGACTACAGCTGATGGAGCTCAGGAGTTACTTCTGGCTCTACAATGAGAAATCACTCTTGGCTAGCTTAGGAGAATATATGGAATGTCAGGAATCAAACCCAGGTCTTTTCTGGGTTGGCTGAATGCAATTCAAATGTGCTATCACTCAGGCTCCTAAAATTTATTTTGGGTACTTTCTAAAGTCAGAATTTTCACCATTTAATTTTTTTGATGTGAGAGGTATTTTTGTTCTCCACTTTTTTTTTAATTTTTTAAAATAATTTGCATTGTGACCAAAGTGAATAACAAATCTTTCACAGTAATATTTATTGCATATAGTGACAATCAATCAGGTCCATTACAACTACCAGGGTTGTCCTCCCTCCACACCTTTTCTTAGCATATGTCCCATATCTCCCTCCTTTGCCCCCGGAGTGCTATTATAACTATTCCCCTCTGAGTATAGCTTGTAGATAAGGTATTTTCTCTGCTGTTCTTGACTTTGGATTTGGTTTTTAAGTCTGATTTTTTATTTGCATTCAATATTCAGACAGCTGTTTGGTCCTGGTACCATTCATTCTTTTTAATTTTTCCAAAAAAAAATTCTAAGTTCTTAAATAAAGTTACACTTTATTTAATTAAATTACATTATACGAATAACTACGAACATTACATGAGTAATTAAAATTTTTCTGTATATTGTATGATCCTATTAAAAACTTATACAAGTAAGTAAATTAATCTTCTAAGCATTAAAAGAATAAATATAACAATAGACATAGACCTATATTTGTAATGGGCTTTAATTAATCCCTTTTATATAATCTTCTCTCTAATTCTTGCATCCTACCTGCTTAAGCAGTCATCTCAAAAAAACCTCTGTTCTTATTTAACTTGACTGTTGATTATTACAACACACAGATGAAACCATTAAAGATAAAACTTAAAATTATGAGAGACATAATAAAGACAATTGTCATGTACATTCATAAAAATATCTATCAATTTTTCCATCACTACTCATTGGAAAGATGTCCCAATTAATGTTTTTATGCTTTATTTTACTGTGCAGATAGTATTGCTCCCTGGTTTCTTGCAAAACAACTTTGATTAGAGATTTGCATGGTCCTCTGCAAGCCAGGGTGGGTAATTCCTAATCATGAAATCAGAAGTAGTCCTTCAAGTATAACCGATTTTGGCTCACCACTCTCCCTCCACAAATAAAGCACCAAAATAAGCCATAAAAATTGTGATGTGTTCCATAATTTCCATTACTTGAAACATGTAAAATTGAAACAGAAAACTGTGCCAGTCTTCTACTGTCATCACTTTTCAGTGTCCCTTGAACTGACTGCAGTTTTAAACCAGGGTCAGTTAACCCATGTGTTAGTAAAGTGAAAGAACATTATTCTTAACTCAGTTCAATTAGAAATTGACTCAGGTCTGTTTAAGTACATTGGGTTTTTTTTAAATGCTGAAAGATTCACAATATGCTTACTGAGAATGGCAAGGAAACAACCTGTCAACTTTTATAATCTGTAATTGAGGAGCAGTTCCAGTGAGGGTTTTCTCCACTCCACAGCAGAGTTCAAGGTAAAATTAGTTGTTATCGAAGAGATAGTACAATTGGTGGAGCAATTGTCTTGTAGGTGGCCGAACCAGGTTTGAAATCTTGCAACCCAAATGGTACCCCAATTCTACTAGGCATGACTCCTCAACTCAGACTAGGGATAAGCACTGAGAAGAGTTGGATGTGACTTTGCCCCTCCTCAAAGAAGAAACAAAAGAACAAAAATATAACAATTGCCATCACAATTTGATTTCATTCTAAATATTAATTATTTTACATCTTTTGCTGTCTCATATCTACTTAGCCAAAATGCTAGATGAGATATTTCATTCTAATTGCTTTCTTTTTTTTGGAATAGAGTTTTCACTGTTACTTGCCAATATCTACTGCAGCTTAAGTGATACACAGAGAAAAATTACAAAAATGTTCTAGTGGCTGGTATGTGGGGGTAGGCGAGGAGAAATTTTTTTTGCAAGGTTGGCAGTAAGATTGTCTCTTTGGTTCTATGTAAAACAGTAAGACGTTTCCTAAAAATAAATTAAGAATTGAACTTCTATTTGACTCCTTCATATCTACACCAGAGCCCCAAAAGAATATTTGGAAAATTTATTTGTATTTTCATGTTTATTGCAGCACTATTTATAATAATCAAAACCCAAAGAGAAATCAAATGCCCTGAAGAAACGAGTGACTATAAAAATCTGTGCAATGATACCTAGCTATGATAAAAATATGAATTCTAGCAATTCACTCTTAGGAATATAGAGTCAGAGATTGGGATTCTGAACGAGATTTTAATTCAGATTAGTTTGAAAAAAGAGGAACAGGTAAAGAGCAATTTTCTAATATGTATAATACAGAAAAAAAAACACAGTAATTAAAAATGGTCAGTGATAATAGTCCTTTAGAGTAGTTAGGCCTACAGAACTGAGTTTTGAGGGTGATGTGGGAGCAATGGAATAGGACCTGAGAAATTGTTGGATGGATACAGGCATTCTGAAGGTGGAAAGTTTTTGAAGTATGCTATTCATGTAACTTAACTATTAAGTCACAATTTCTAAATAAAATATATATTCTGCTTTTATACATTTGGAAATGATGCGTTTTCATTCCTAATCTTAAAAAATAAAGTTGTAAAAAATGTATAATTATAAAAAACTAAACGAGAAAAAGATAACTATGCACAAATTTAAAAATATAGATTTTAAAATCAGTGTTAACCCAAAAAGAGAAAAATCAGTATATTAAATATTTTGATACCCAATAAAGTTACTTTAAAAGGAAAAAAATTACTAGTAGCATTTGGAAGCACTTAAAGCACTACAGTATTGAAGAGATAGTATATCATTTATTCTCTTTTAAAGAAATGAATTAGACAAAGAATAAATTATATAGACAGTTTGGTATATATAAGAAGTTTCTATTTGTGCTACTATCCATACAGATTAGAGTGCCTATTATTCCTTCCAGTTGCCATTTGCCCACAACTCTCTACCATGTTTTCCCCTCCCAGCATTGCCTCCATCCCTCCTCCCTCCAGAAACAAAGTAAATTTCTTACTAAAGACCAATTCTAAGTTTGAAAGGATATAACACATATTTAGATTTCAAAATTGATACATTAGAATGAATAAAATTGTGATAATTTTATAGATAACTCTTAAGATATAATCACATCATACTCCACAATAAGTAATAAGTGATTTTTTTAATAAGTGATTTTTAAAATTTAAAGTTCAAAAAATGACACTCATCCTTAGTATAAATAAGAAACCAAAACTACAACCCTAATATTTTATAATCTTATAAAATGTTCTCTATAGGGACTAAAATAATGAACTCAAATTCTTTCATCAACTTATTAAAATTATATATTCATTTCAAGAAACTGAAAAAGTTAATGAGACATAAAAATAAAAGAAAATATATTTTTTTTATTTTTTGGGCCACACCTGGTGACACTCAGGGGTTACTCCTGGCTATGTGCTCAGAAATAGCTCCTGACTTGGGGAACTATATGGGATGCCTGGGGATCAAATGGAGGTCCTTCCTAGATTAGCACATGCAAAGCAAAAGCGCTACCTCTGCACCACTGCTCTGGCCCCTAAATTAATTACTTATTATGATTATTTGACAGATTGATTTCAAAGATTATAATATAGTTAATTTGAATATCAGGTTGAATAAACAATCTAATTAGTTCTAAATATAAATGTATCATATAGATTGCATTCCATTTTTATATGCAATACATTTATTTTTCTAAAGCAAAAATATTTTCAAAATTCTTCTGTTTTTTGAAATACCTTATTTGGCTGAGTTTATTACATAGTCATAAAAATATTAATAAATTTATAATTATTTATAAGAAAAATAAACTATATGGTAGGTTATATCAAAGAGTAGGATCTTTATTATATGTACTTTGCTTTATTGTGAATTATTGTAAAAATAACATTTAATGCATATGTATTTTAGATTAGATATTTGCATATATAGTTTCTTAAAAGGAAACTAAATTCAAAATAGTAAGATGTAAAATATTCATTTTATCTAATAAGCAAAGGGAAGCTAAGATGCATCAAAATAAGATGGTGCATTATTAAAAGTATAATTCAAATTATTTTAAATTTTATGTATTCTCATATTTTGCATTTATAAACAGTTACATTTATAGAAACACATAATAATTTAATTTATACATATAATATAGAATATAAAATTATTACAATGGTATGTAAAAACTAAAATATTCTTAGGCAATAATACTTTATTGTATATTGGACTATAAATAATTGATTCAAAATTTTAAAAAGCATAAGTCATAATTGACATCAAGCATATCAATTTAGTAGGGAAAATTTAAAAACAAATTTTAATAAATTGATTTTCACCATGTTTTAATTCAGTGCATAATGTAATCACAGGTGATCACATGAAAATTCCAAGTAAAAAATGAAAAGGTAATATGTATCAACTTTAAAATATTTTTTGTTATGTAAAAATAGCATGGAGCATATGTACTGTACAACATGGAGAAATGTAGAAAACTCAGTAGCATGCAAAAGAATATTTGAAAAAAGGGCAATGTATGAGAAGGCAAAGCAGTAAAGCTATAAATTTTCACTATTGCCTTATTCAAAGCTGAATGAATGTGTATTTATCTTTTATGAGGGGACTGTAAAAATAATAAAAGTGGTGGACAAAATATTCTGATTGATGTTTACATTTTCTCCTTGTTTTGTGCTTATTTATTAATCACACAATTATTTAGAATAAAATATGCCTGCCAGGATGTTTTGACAAACTCCAGGAGTACAAAGTTTAATGTCAAATATTCATTTTGCCTAACTTGTGGTTCTGTTGAGAATATGAGTAAACCATAAAATTCTTTAGTGTTATAGAGTATCATATCTCAAACTTTATTTAATATGCATCTAAAACCCTAGTGATCTAATTAAAATCAAATCACTCCATTTTAAGATTTAGAATTTCTAAAGTTAGGCAGATTTCCAAGATCCAAGTTAGAGGTGCAAAATCAAATAGCTTCGAACCTGCTATTCATCTTCACAAGTTCTCATTTGCCTCATTTTACCTCACTTCTTTGTTATTGGGTAAGCTTATCCACACGCCTGCCTTCAATTGGAACTTCAATGAAGAAATCACATAATTCTCTCAGACATGCCCCTGAGTTTCAGTTTCTTCTCTCCATATATTTGAGAACTTTGGAATCAGAAAAAGTTTTTTCAAGCTCAATATATATAAAAACAAACCCACTGTACTCTTCAACCACACAGAATATATTATCCATTTTAAGCCTGACTTGATAAAAGTACCAAATCTTTCAGATTGTCCCACTTCTTCCAATCCACTAGCTGACCACCTCATGTAATGAATAGTTTTTTGTTTGTTTTGGGGCACCACCTGGATCAAGAATTATTCCTGAGGATGAGATCAGGGATCATTGCTGGTGTGCTCCAGGGGACATATAGGATGTTGGGGACAATGGTGGTCACTGCATGATAAAGCCCCATGATTTAAAGCCCTTCACATTTTGCTACCACTAGTTTACTTAAATATTTAGTCATTTGTCATTTTAATAAGAGTATCTTAAAGTTATTAACTTAGATTCATTACACCTAATCCATTCTCCAAACTTAAAATCCTCTCAAATGTCTTGTCTGTTTTGTGATAGGAGGAAACAGTTTTTCTTTATCTTTTTTGCAAAGGCTTCTTTTTAATAAGCTTCAATTTATTTTGATAAGTCAGGAATAGCTTGGTCTTGTAGCCTACCAGAACCCTACCTACATAGTCAGTTATACTCAGGAGTTTAATGGAGTCAAAATCGGTTGTAGTTGGGGCCACCTGATCTACACCAATAGTATTGAGGCATACTATGGACTTAGTTTAGCTCAGTGTCTTTTTGCAAGGGCTATGTTCTACTTAGTCTTGTTAAGCTTCAAGTATATTTTATTCTTCTGAATTGTTGACTGACACTATTCTCTACTTGTAACCCATTTATTTGCATTCAGACTTCCTATGTCAATATTTTCATCCTTATCCAAGGGAAATTTTTCTGACTTTCCATATAAACAAAATGCCCACATATTAGACTTGTGTCAGAGATTTAACCCATGTTGGTAGATATTTGTCAAAAGTAACTTTTTTATTTTCCTCTTGGTTTTAGGATTATTTGATTGATATCCATAACAATTTGTAACTATATTTGCCATTTTCTCCAGATATTAACTATAATAGTATTTGAACTAAGTAAATACTAAAGAGATATCTGGAATTAGATGTGGATTCAAAAAAAAAAGGATTCAAATTCTAACTCTCCCTGTTTTGTCACTCAGAAGAGTTGCCATCCAAACTACGAGCCAACCATGCCTTACATAACTCCCCAGCAAGAAATAATTTGAAATTCTAAGAGTATAAGTAAACTTTTGTTTGAAATTAAATGAGTAGGCAATGCATTACATTCACTTTAAACAGAAGTTAATACTGTATAAACCAAATTCTTCCTCTAAGTCTATGATAAGGAACTCTAAACTAAGACAAGCACAAACCCTAGTAAAGTGTACTTTTTCACTTCTAGCTGAAGTTAGAGAGTTAACTCAGAAATAATATCAAAGTTGGTGCCCTCCAGGAATAAGGAACTAGGGGTAGTGTGAGCTTGGAATATTTTATCTGGAAAGGTTCCCCAAACAACCAAAGTTTGAATCAGAGAAATCTTTGACAGCCAGGGTCTGATTCAGAGTATCTCTTGACACTCAGGGTTTGAATCATGCTATCCCTAGATAACCAAGGTTCGAATTAGAGTATTCCCTATACAACAAACGTTGAGCCAGAAAGATCAGTGATTAATTTAGACAGCTATGCAATGGAATGATTGTATTGTTACTGCTTGTGATTTCTATAAACACTGCTCGAAGATTTGACATGGGGTTCTTGCCAAGACACTCTTAGTTGGATGAGGCTTGGATCTTGGTTAACCGATTAAATTCCCTTTTGCATCTAGCATTATTGGAGGTGGTCTCTGACTCTCAGTTCCATTTCAGGTGTCAACTTGAACCCTAACAATACTACTAAAGTATTCTGAACCCAATCTTCTCATGGGACTATAATAAACATAAGAATAAAATGTAAAATTGTGTTATCTCATTAGACTATTGAACATGTGGCTCTGCTTTAGTGTTTAAAGTTCTCCATATGGGGGCCGGAGAGATAGGATGGAGGCAGGGTGTTTGCCTTGCATGAAGAAGGACGGTGGTTCA
>PVKC010031866.1:0-14434 GCA_004027635.1 Crocidura indochinensis | reverse complement strand
ACTATTGTTAATGGAGGGGTGTCTTGCATGTCACTTTCTCCCCTTTCAGCATGCAGAACTGATCCAGAGTGATCAGTTCCTGCTATTATTGTCTTTGTAGACATTACTATAACTGTACTGACCACTCTTTGTGAGCAGTTTACTACCCTAGGCTGGACCTCCTGATCCTTATTTCTATTGTCTTTGGGTATCATTACTATGCTGTCTCTTGTTTTTCTTATGTACTACACATGAATGAGATTATTCTATATCTATCTATCTCTTTCACTCTGGCTCATTTCATTCAGCATAATAAGCTCCATATTCACCCATGTTTAAGCAAATTTCATGACTTCATTTTTTTACTAATGGCTGCATAATATTCCATTGTGCCAATATGCCACAATTTATTTAGCTACTCATCTGTTGTCAGGCATCTGGTTGTTTCCAGATTCTGGCTATTGTAAATAGAACTGCAATGAACACAGGCATTCAGAGGGCATTTTGTATTGCGTTTTTGTGTTCCTTGGATATTTCTTTAGGGGTGGTATTGCTGGATCATATGGGAGTTAATAAGTTCATATATTTTTTGAGGAATAACCATATTTTGAGACCATTTTTTGAGGAATGACAATTTTATTTTCCAGAAAAGGTTGAACCATTCTGCTGTGAATGAGAGGAACTTGCTTCCAGCTTCCACCCAGCACTGGTTGTACTTGTTCTTTGTGATGTGTACCAGTTTTTGACACCATGTTTTCCTTATTACTCACATGTTGTTGAATACTCATAAATTGCTGGGTTGTTTCCAGATACTGGCTATTGAAAAGTGTTTTGATAGGTATACATATCATATATATATATATGAAACTTAGGTATACATATGATTTTAATTAATATTCTTGCATTCTTAAATTAATGCCTACCTCTCACCACTCCTATTCAACATAGTCATTGGGCATTGGGGGGGGGGGTCAGCATTCAGGGGTTACTCCTGGCTCTATGCTCAGAAATCACTCCTGGCAGGCTCAGGGGACCATATGATATGGGATGCCGGGATTCGAACCAACATCCTTCTGTGTCTAAGGCAAACACCTTTCTGCTGTGTTATCTCTCCTATTCAACATAGTACTGGAAATACTTGCTATAGCCATTAGGAAAGAAAAAGATATCAAGGGAATCCAGATAGGAAAGGAAGAAGCCAAGCTCTCACCTTTAGAGGTTGGAAGCAATATGTTACTCCATTTCAATATGTTTCTCTACTATAGTTAGCATCCAGCTTACATATTATCAGTGATGAATGAGACTTAAAATATGAAAAGATAATGAAGGCAATAATTGTCCTGCATTTGAGCCTTGTGAGAGTTGGAAGGGCAATAAATGTCTGGTGCAGAGATGCCCCATGAAAAGATCACTGAAGAGACTTCTAAGATTTTTATTTTGGGTATTTGTTGTTTGGGGGCCACACCCTGCAATGCTTAGAGTTTGTGACAGACTTTGCAGTCAAGAATCACTTCTGGTACACTTGTGGGTGCTAGGTTTTATTACAGCATTTTTTTTTATTCAAAAAGCAACTCCTTGGCTTGGATTGGGACCTGGCAGACACTGAATGCCTGACAGTAACTATTGAACCAGAATTGCCAGTGGCTTCTCACATTGAATTGCAAATTTTTACTTCTAAGACTTCCCATCTCGCTCTGTCTGAGTTAAAACTAAAATTCTGGAATCTCTGTACCTCATTCATGCATCAAAATTTTCTCATTGAATTCTCTTTTTTGGCGGGTGGAGTGGGGGTGGGAGGGCATTTGTGCCATACCCTGTAGTTTTCAAAGTGGTTCCTGATGGTGTAGTGCTTGGTGACCATGTGGTGCCAGGGATCAAATAGTGTCATGAAAGATAAGAACCTTCATCTCTGCATTATCTTTCAGACTCACTGATTTGATTATTCTCTCTATAGACTTCCTAATTTCCTCAGAATATTCAGAAGTCAAAGTTCAAGGACTCCAAACCCAAATATTCAATTTTCTTGCCTGTTTTGGAATTTATTCTAATTCTGCTTTGGTGTCTGTCATATCTTGATATTTCCCCATATCACTGATTACCATCTCTCTCTTCATATATATTATCTTCATATATATTATCTAATATATACAAACTGTGATATCATAGTTCACAATATGTTTGGAGTTATTTTGTAAATGTAGAGCACTATACCAACAACTTCACTAGATCTTTCCACCATTATCCCATGGTCCCTTTCTTCTACCAGTCACATTCCCCTTTAGTTCCCAGTTCCATTGATCATGTCTTAGGGCTTCTTTTTATTGCAGATTATCTAACCCCTTTTATGGCGTCTTTATATTCATTATAAGACCGAGATTATTTTGCTGTACTAGTTCTTCAACCTTTCCCTGTCATCTGTTGAGCACCTGAGGCTTGTTTCTAGAATTTTACTGACATATATTGTGTGTCTCACTGCAAAAGAATGAAAACTGCCGGAGGACAAAGATTTTTTGTCTGTTTGACTCATACATGTACCCTCAGTAACTGGAAGAGATTCTGGACAGAGTAGCTATGAAGTACTGATCCTTTTTTTGTTTTGTTCTGCTTTGGTTCAGGGGCCACACCTAGCAGTGATCAGGGGTTACTCCTGGAAGTGCTTGAGGTGTTGGGACTTGAACACTCTCCACCTCCAATTCTTTCCCTGAATGAAATAGCTCACTTGCCATCCTCTGAACTTTATTTAATTTGACCATATTTAACTTATTATAGTTAAGGTTGTTAAAAATAGTGTTAAAGTTTACAGTATGATATACATAATGATGTATAAGTGGTAATGCCACTTCCTGCTATCCACTACCAAAGTGCTCAGGATTCCCCATCCCTGTGCCAATCTTTCTTTCTCCTTGTCTGGTCTTCACCCCTACTCCTACCCTTTTGGCTTTGTTTATCCAATACAGTATTTACTGGCCCATGAGTGTACATTCAGTAAATATTAGCTTCATGTATTCCTCCTTGGGGAGAGAAGTCAATTCTGTTGGCAGTGATTGGAGATGAAGAAAAGACCTCATCCTCCTGACAGAGGGGTATAGTTTATTTTTCTTTTGTCATTAATGAATCAAGTGCCAAAAAAACTTAGTCTGGATTTAAAGGAAAAGGAAGAAGGGGGAGTTGATTAAGAGAACACAGTGGAACGTGCATTTTAAAAAACCAGTAAAGAGCCGGAGAGATAGCATGGAGGTAGAACGTTTGCCTTGCATGCAGAAAAATGGTGGTTCAAATCCCGGCATCCCATATGGTCTCCCCGAGCCTGCCAAGAGTGATTTCTGAGCGCAGAGCCAGGAATAACCCCTGAGTGCTGCTGGGTGTGACCCCCAAAACATAAAAAAAAAATCACTATTTGGGGGCCAGAGCGATGGCGAAGCGATAGGACTTTTGCCTTGCACGCAGTTGACCCAGGATGGACCTCGGTTGGATCCCCAGGGTCCCATATAGTCCCCCTAGCCAGGAGTAACCCCTGAGCGTCACCGGGTGTGGCCCCCAAACAAAAGCAAAAACAAAACAACAAAAAAGAAATCACTATTTAAGGCAGGGAGTCCATCCGTAGACAATGGAATTAGAGTGAAAGAGGGTTTTAGATAGCTTATAGACAGGGAAGGAAAAAAAATAAGAGAGAGGAAAAAGACAGAAGGAAGGTGAGAGAGAGAGAGAGAGAGAGACAGAGACAGAGAGAGAGACAGAGAGAGACAGAGAGACAGAGAGAGACAGAGAGACAGAGAGAAGAGAGAGAAGACAGAGACAGAAAGGAGAGAGGAGAGAGAGAGACACAGAGAGAGAAGCCAGAGACAGAAAGGAGAGAGGAGGAGAGAGACAGAGAGAGAGGAAGAGAGGAAAGAGAGAGAGAAAGAGAGAGAGAGAGGAAGAGAGAGTGGAGGAAGAAAGGAAATGAGAAGAGAAAAGGGGAAGGAAGAGAATGAATAAATCGGGGATGCAAAAAGTTCTCCAGCAGATTATGAAACTGCACCAAGTAAGCTTTGGCAACTAGTGTCAGCAAAACCACTTTGTGAGGTCTTTTGTCACCGAGGAAGGACTGGGGTGACTACCTGGAACTTTTCCGGGCTGGATGCCCTGGAGGAGGCCCCGGGCAGCCTTTCGGGGTCCCTTTCTCTGGGCGAGGCCCGGGGGCGGCCCAGCCCGCCAGCGAGTGGGTGTGCGCCCCGCAGCCCCGGAGGAAGGGCAGGCGGTGGCCCGGAGCACAAAATTCTCCCGGCCAGCGGGCGGGCGGAGGCGGTGGCGGGCATGGCCGAAGCTCGGCCGGGACTGGCGGGGCTGCAGCTCAGCGCCCTGCCCGACGACTCCCCACGGCTGCAGCCAAGCTTGGCGGAGCTGCGGCGCCGGGCAGGGGAGGCCGGGGCTCCGCTGGTCCCCCCGCAGCTCACCGATTCCTTTCTGCTGCGGTTCCTGCGAGCCCGGGACTTCGACCTGGACCTGGCCTGGAGGGTAGGTAAGGCGTCCCCTGCTCCCCGAGTTGTCCCCTGCTTGGCACTTGCAAAACACCGGAGTCCCCAGGCCAAGCCTGCCTAGGACGCACCCCTCTAATTGCTGGGCGGCGGGTGTCTTGTCTGACGACCCGACACTCTCTGGTTCTTCCAGTTTCTCTAGCTTCTGGGAAAAGAAAACAGGAAAAGCTGGTGCCAATCATGCCTGCTAAAATATTTTTGCATTAGTCGAGTCTCCGGAACTTGTAAAGTTTGATGGATGACACATAGCAACTCATAGAATTGTGTGTGTATGTATGGTATGGATGCATGTGTATATATGCATGTATATATGTGTGTACAAACACATATCTATCTACCTACCTATCATCTTTCTATCTGTCTATCTGTCTATCTATCTATCTATCTATCTGTCTGTCTGTCTGTCTGTCTGTCTGTCTGTCTGTCTATCTATCTATCTATCTATCTATCAAACCCATCACTTAGCAGTTCACTCCACGTGTGGTGGGAAGGAATGGGGAGATAGAAGTTGCCCTAAGAAACTGTAAATCTGATTCTGGCAAAACTCAGCAGCAACCACTAAGGTATTATTAGTAGAATTTTCACGTTTCCAGAGAAAAGGGGATCTGTGCATTTTTTTAAAAAAAAATTTTGGGGGTTGTCACACCTGGCAGCACTCAGGGGTTACTCCTGGCTCCATGCTCAGAAATTGCTCCTGGCAGACTTGGGAGACCATATGGGATACCGGGATTCGAACCACTGACCTTCTTCATGCAAGGCAAACTCCTTACCTCCATGCTGTATCTCCGGCCCTGGATCTGTGCATTTTTAACTTAAACTTGATGTCATGCTTTTTTTTTTTTGTTTTTGTTTTTGTTTTTGGGTCACACCCGGCAGTGCTCAGGGGTTACTCCTGGCTCCATGCTCAGAAATTGCTCCTGGCAGGCACGGGGACCATATGGGGCACCGGGATTCAAACCGATGACCTTTTGCATGAAAGGCAAACGCCTTACCTCCATGCTATCTCCCGGGCCCTATGTCATGCTTTTTCAATGAAGTGTAGATAATGTGGTAAGTTGCATTAGTATTCATGGTTATGGCTTTGGTGTGCAACATTATTCCTGCACCTTCTTTAGCTCCCAAGTACCCAAGATCCTCAAAACAAAGTCTTTACTCACTCCGAGTTCCCAGCCTTTTGAATGGAGAGTTTGTTTTGGGGGGTTGTTGTTTGTTTGCTGTGAAGTTATGTCTGGTTGAAAGCAAGGGTGTTTGGAAGACGTATCAAAGAGAGGGTAAGATCACTAAGTATCATTGGGAATTCTTGTCCTTCGTGTCCTGCTAAATAACGGTGAGAAGGTCTATGCCATTGATCTGTTTCCAGGATTGAACATTAACCAGTTCTCAGAACAAGCTGTCCTCAGCTCCTGTCTGACAGTAATTAAACTTGATTCAGATCTTTCTCCAAGGGGCTTGCTCAATGAAGTGCTGTGCAATAGGGAGCAGGGAAGGTTTAATAGTACAGAATACCAATTTGTCTCGTATTTGATTAATTTTTATTAAAATGATAAAAAAATGAGGGTGGTTAAACTAATTGATAGGTAGTAGAGTTCAAAGCAAGTTTCTGAACAAAAGATGTTCCCTACTCCAAAATCGAGTTTGCCTCCTTTACAGGGAGGATGTTACGGGGATAACATACTCCTGTTTGTTTTTCCAGATAGGCTCTGTGTGATACATATATGAGCATGCGTACGTGGGCTTTTAATCTTTGGTGAACTGTGCACTATTCCGTGGTATTTGTTAGGTTATGTGTCACCGATCAATTCCTGTTACGGAACTTAGGACTTATCATGATCAGATGGCAGTGAAGCAATGCATGGTGTGCACCCTTCATCTAGTGATTTTATTTGAACCTTTGGCATTTGCTTGGTGGTACACAAAATGCAATAAACTCTATCAAAAGAATGTTTTTCACCACCAACTGGGCATTCTATGATTTCTTTGTACAAGTTTCATTGTGCCTAAATAGGAACATGGCCTTTCAAATATAACCTAAAAAGTTGCTTGCTGACATGTGATATGCATTTCAAGTGTTGGTAAATATAGTGACTCTCTCAAGGAGTTTTCATTAATTTTATCAATTCTATATTGCACAATGTGTGATTGACTCCATGCTATCATGTACACTGTGTTATTAAAACATATGATCTGTGTTGTGTGTCAGCTACCTAGCTAAAGGAAGGGAATTTATTATCATAGGCAATTGTTTAGCACAAAACATGTTTGATTAATTCATTAAAAAGCATTTATCAATTAACCTCTAATTTGTTCATTTTCTTTTATTTTGCTTACATTATATATGTATATATACATGTAAACATGCATATGTATCTGGGGTTTGTTTTGTTTTTACATGGAGTTGTTGACTTACTAGACTTCGTTTTGATATTATGAATGAAATCAGTATTTGACACATTTAATCTATAATTTGACTATTTTTTTTCTAAAATGACTCTTTCTTTAGGTACCCCAATTACTCTGCAGCCACTAAACATGCAAACCCAATTTCAAGTTTTGCAAAAAGTATCGATACAATGAGGGATTAAGTCCCTTGATGTTTAGAGGTTTAAAGTGAAAAGTTTGCCAATTACTGATTTCACTAGCTGCCTTTTAATTATTCCTAAATTTTGCTTATTTGTTTGTTTTGGGGGCCATACCCAGCAGTGCTTTGGGCTTACTCTTGACTCTACACTCAGAAATTACTCCTGGTTGCTTAATAAAATTGGTTTCTAAACAGAGTAAAAGTTACATCCAGGCTTTGTGCTATATGTTATTTGTATTCTTATTTTTCTGAATTGTTTTCATTCCACCATGCATGCCCTTGAGGAATTGGCTAGTAGGTCTGTTTCTAAATCTTCTTGGATAAAAGTCAAATTTTTGTCTGTAACTCTTTGCCTTACTTTTTCTGCCAACTAAATAGCAGTTAGAAGCAGTGTTTCCCAAAGTGGGTAATACTGCTCTCCACCACAGTCCAGGAGCTGCTGGAAGGAGGAAGATGGGGGGTTGGTGGTGGTATGACATGGCAGGGGGAAACAGTAGCATTGGCATAATTTGGGGGGGACTGACGGAGTGCCAGCTCACTTAAAGGCGATACATTTCAGAGAAATATTTAATATTTCTTACATTTCTATTGGGTTACCAGGTAATATCTTTTTAATCTGCAAGGAGCTCAAATGATGAAATAAGTGTGGTAGAAAGCTCCTATTTTTTCCACTCATAAAATCAGAGAATTAACTCAAATTCCCTTACAAGATAATATGAAATCATTCACCATTTAAGTGTATGAAGTTCCTGAGTTGTGAAATGGCACATTATAGTTTGTATTTGATGTTAGAACTGACGATATATTTTGTAATTCTACTAGTATATGAAGTACCAGGCACGTTGATTATTAGTATTTGCATGGATTACTTTATTATTTTCTCATTTTAGAAGTAATCTTACTATAAAGAGTAAATAACTTGTCTGAAATCACAGTTACTGAAGTGGGCATGAATTGAACGTGAATTGAACAAAGGGGAACTTCTACTCCCAGATATTTCATACATCCTCTTCTGTTTAAACAGTGATGTGGCTAGAATATAAGGTGTCTTGCATGCAGCCAAGTTGCATTCCCTCATTTGATCCTCCAGCTTCACATATGATCCCCACATGCCCCACTGCATGGCCAGGGGTCACTCCTAGGAATAATGCAAAAGAGCCCTTGTGCACCACCTTATGTTATACCCAAATCAAACAAAACAAAACACAACAAAAGAACAGTTAACTTCTGTCCTGTCCTATGCATTCTTGTTAAATTCTTTTTTTGGTTTTTATTTATTTTTGCTATTATTGTTGCTGTTTTGGGATCACACCTGGTGACACTCAGGGGTTACTCCTGGCTATGTGCTCAGAAATAGCTCCTGGCTTGAGGGACCATATGGGACTCTGGGGGTTCAAACCTCATTTTATTCCTAGGTTAGCTGCATGCAAGACAAATGCCAATTTATTTTTATTTTTATTTTTTTGGTTTTTTGGGGTCACACCCGGCAGTGCTCAGGGGTTACTCCTGGTTCCATGCTCAGAAATTGCTCCTGGCAGGCACGGGGGACCATATGGGGCACTGGGATTTGAACTGATGACCTTTTGCATGAAAGGCAAACGCCTTACCTCCATGCTATCTCCCGGGCCCCAATACTTACCTTTTTTATTTGATCTTCCCCTAAACTTAAAAGTCAAAGGCATAATGACTCCTGCTAATTTCACACTACATGTGACTTCTGTTGTAAAATTATCATCTCACAAATCAGTTAGTTCTCATACCCTGATAGTCAATGTCTTTAAATAAATGTGTGACATCAGCTACATATCCTTAAAGTTGAGTAAGAATAGTTACCATTCATATGGTTAGGAGAAAGAAGGAATTAATTAAAGCATATAAAAAAAAACAGAGCAAATTTGATTATTTTGTTTAAAAGTACATGAAAAATGTAATAAGTAATTATTGCAAAGCATAATTAGAGTAATACTTAATGTTTAATATAAACTGTTTATTAATTGTGACTTAACAGAGATGCCAATAATGAGTATTCCCTCATAGCCCCCTTTTCATGAAATTTGCAATTTGAGAATTAATAGCAATATGCCTCATTTATTTCAACTGCAATTTTTAGTTTATCATTGGAAAGTTAATTACCAAGTATCCAGAGTTCTCTATTTGTGAAGGTTAAGTAGGAAGGTAATTCATGCATTTTTATAAAAGTCATTTTATTTCAACTTTTTTTTATCTGATATTATATTTGTTTTTAGCACCTGAACCTATATCCTGTTTGCCTTGCATTCTGCAAATGACCGAACTAGGGTTCTGCCTCTATTATCTAATTGTTACATGGGAAAATAAAATCATCAATTTTTTGTAGCATTTTATTTGAATCAGAATTGCAGGACGTTTTTTTATGTCTGAGGAAGTTTAAAAATAAATAACATTAAAATTGTTAATATTTTTAATACTTAATATTTGTGATTTTCAATAAGATAGGAGGAAGAGAAGTTTTATAATCTAGAATGAATATATCAGAAAGTACAATGTGCCTTTTGTTCTTACTTCTTCTGGAAACTGCTATTTAGGTCACCAATTATTTCTTGGTACATTTTACTGACTTTCTTACCTCTATTGCGTTTAACTTTTAGCAGAATTCTCTTTTGTAAAATAAATTGTTATGGAAATGTTATTAAATGCAAAGATAAAAGAAGAGAAAGAGAGATAGAGACCAAAAGAGAGAGAAAGGGAGAGGGAGAGAAAACGTATGACAGAGAATTGGAAACAGGAACAGATTACAGATAGGTTTTCTCCATTCTGCACATTGTAGCTCCATTTTATCTTTGTAGTCCAAGTAACTTCCTCCAGCCATTGATATTTACCCAAGTTTGACCTTCAACTACAATGCCATTGATAAGATTTACATTTGTGTTTCAGATCTTTTTAGTTACAATGATATATTTCTTCCCAGGTCTGCCAAATACAAATGTATTCTTTTTTTCTTTTCTTCTTATTCCTCTCTCTCTCTCTTTTTTTTTCCTTTCTGTTTTGCCATACCTGGCAGTCCTTAGGGTTTACTCCTGGCTCTGTGCTAAGAAATTACTCCTGGCAGGTTCAGGGGACTATTTGGAATGCTGGAAACTGAATCCAGCTTTGCCAGAGATTGAACCCAGGTTCAATGTGTGCAACATTCTGTGCTATTATTTCAGTCCCTAAAATTCCCTAAACTGTGTTCTTACCTTTCACTCAAATTTTGATTTTATGTTGCTAGTTAGATCTCTCTTGAAAGCAAAACAAATACATTGTCACTTCAGAAACTCTGAGAATGCCAACCATAGTAGAGGATGATTAAATTAAGTTTTTTTTTTGGATTTTATTGGGGGGTGGGGCAGTTCCAGTGGTGCTCAGGGGTTACCCCTGATTTTGTGCTCAGTAATGACTCCTGGCGGACTCAGGAGACTAGATGGGACAAACCCAGGTCAGCCACATGCATGGCAAGCACCCTATCTGCTGTGCTATCATTCTGGCCTCTAAACTAGGTTTTAAATATGCAATTTTAGTATTCTCCATCAGGTTAAATTATTTTTACATAAGGAATAACTAATCTCTATTGTTGGCTCTTTTAAAAATTGTAAATGGGATTCTTACAAATCTTAATTTGCTATGACAAAACATTCAGGTGTATTGTTTTGTAGGTTGAATTCATACTGCTTTGTTTTTTCTATTTTTTTGTGGGTTTTTTTTTGGGGGGGTCACACCCGGCAGTGCGCAGGGGTTACTCCTGGCTCCATGCTCAGAAATTGCTCCTGGCAGGCACGGGGGACCATATAGGGCACCAGGATTCGAACCGATGACCTTTTGCATGAAAGGCAAACGCCTTACCTCCATGCTATCTCCTGGGCCCGAATTCATACTACTTTTAACAGAGATGATTTTCATTGTTTTTCTTCTAATTAGAAATAATAACAGTGATATAGAATAATTCCTTGTGTCTCTATCTCTTTGAAAATAAAATAAAATATTTGGTACTGGAGTGTTGGCACAAGTGGTAGGGCATTTGCCTTGCATGTGCTAACATAGGATGGACCTCGGTTCCATCCCCTGGAGTCCCATATGGTCCCCCAAGCCACGTTCGATCTCTGAGCACATAGCCAGGAGTAACCCCTGTGCGTCACTGGCTGTGGCCTAAAATACCAAATAAAATAGAATAAAATAAAATTTAAAATTCTAGTTACTTTCAATATAAACCTGTATGAAGTATTTGAATGGGCTTAACTTTCCCTATTAATAGAATTGCAATGCCAACTACCACTCATTATGCTTAATGCATGCTTCTGTCATAATCTTCCACAATAGACACATAGAAAACATGACTCAAAGGAGTGAAATACTTACTTGATATCACAGCAGTAATACATGGTAGAACCTTTTTTTCATTTCACATAACATTACCGAATACCAAAACTAGAAGAAAAATAAAGGTGCAGGATCCTGCCTGACAAGCAAAAGGGCAAAAACTTTAATCTTATTTCTGAGCCCAGCAGCTGATATGTTTGGAACCTCCAAGACCATGACAAATTGTGGCATCTCTGGTGCACCACAATCAGAAATATTGCTCTTAAGAAGTGTGTAAATTCTTGGGGCTGGAGCGATAGCATAGTAGGTAAGGCATTTGCCCTGCACACAATCAACCCAGGTTCAATCCCTGGCTTCCCTGGCTTGGTTCCCCAAGCCTGCCAGAAGTAATACCTAAGTGCAGAGCCAAGACTAACCCTTGAGCATTACTGGGTGTGGCCCACACTCCCAAAATGTGTAACCCAGTCATTACATAAACAACATGAAATAAGAAAAAATAGAGCCCATTATCTCTATTGAAAACAGACACACAAATCCTCAACAAAATATTAGCAAACTAAATTTAACAATGCATAAAAAGAATCAAATATTAAATGCAAGCAGAATTTACTCTCTGGATGTAAGGATGGTTCAGTACATACTATACAAATGAATGCAATATGTGAAAACAACAAAGTATAGCAATCTTATGATCATATCAATAAATGCAGCAATACAAGTATTTAACAAGACTCAACATTCATTTAATTAAAAAAAACTCTCAAATGGTTGAAGAAGGCAAAAAACTTCAATATAATAATGGCTGCATCTTACAAACCTGCAGCTTAGAATCGTACTTAGTAGGGAAAATATGAAAGCATTCTCCTTTAATGTTAGTCCTGTCTCTGAGACAAAAATGCCCAGATTATCACTACATTGCATGAAAGGGAAGTGCTTCACTACACAACTCTGTCTGTAGGGCACAGTTGTCACCCACTGATCAGATCCAATAAGAGCAGGGATTTTATTATGATCACTGCTGTAAGCCAAATGCCTAAAATGTTCATGAACATTGAACATACTAAAATTTCTTTTGGTTAGTTCACTTGATTGATTCTTTTTTTAGTTAAATTGATTTAATACTTCAAAAAGCATTAAAAGTAGTTGTCTAAATATTTCTATTAGTAGCATTAACACACATTTATTTTATTTTTTATTATCATTTTAAATTTTTATTGAGACCAATGTGAATTACAAGTCTTTTACAGTTGTATTTCAGGTACATAGTGAGAGTGAATTAGAGCAATTCCCACCACCAGTGTTGACCTCTCTCCACCATTTTTCCCACTATGCCTCCCATACCTCCATCCTTAGCCCCCTGGATTGCTAGTGTAACACATCCCTTTTGTGTATAGCTTGTTATAGTTTGGGTCTCTTGATTCTATAGTTGTTGACTTTGGTTTGGGTATTTAAGTTTGACCATTTTTTATTTCCATTTAATGCTCCCAAGACTGCTTGAGTCCCATCCATTATTTTTTTTCTTTTATCAATTTGTAAAATGACATAGAAATATGAGGCAGAACAACAAACAATAAAAAAGTGGGAGCTTCTATCTAGAAGGTATAAATATAAGTAAAATTAAAAGAAAAAAAAGAAAAAAGAGAGCAGATGTGGCAAGTTTTTATTTTTAAATAACATATAAGTAACATGAACACACATTTTTTGTTTTAAATCATGGTTCCTCTCTAGTGAACATTGCATCAAATTGGGAACTTGACTGACAACTTAACTTGACTGTTAAATCATCTGTGGTGACCTTTCATTCTTCTTATACTATCTCCAGGTAGACTTACCATTAGTTATCTCACCTATGGCCGGGAGGACCTTATTCTAAGTGCACATGGATCTGGCTGTTCCTGGTGGACAGTGAAAGGTGAATGTGGCTACACATTCACAGGCCTTGCTTCCATCATAGTGGGTTTATTGCCATGATGTCAATGAGAGTTGTAACATGTATTAAAAAAAATAAAAGCAGAAGCTCTAGACCTCTTATGCAGTAATAGAGTGTCACTTGTGCAAAAGTGAGTTGTAAGTAAGACTAACCCCAATTTAAGTGTAAAAGATCAAATGGATTCCATTTGTTGATGGAAAGAATGCACCATGTACACCAGGAGAGAATGATTTGTGGGCAGCTGTCTTTGGAGAATGTCTGGCATAGAGGAAAAATAAGAACTACTCTAACATAGGAGATGAATAAAAACTTAGAATTTGTGATGAACTATTGCTATTTCAGATCTTTGATGAAGATAATTTTTAGTTTTCATGACTGAAAAGACACCTTAGATGAAAACCTTAATACTAAGGATAACTAAGTTCTTCTGGAAAACCTAGACTCTTATTTTTGTGCAATACTTTATACATATACAATCTGCAGACATTTTTTATTTTATTTTTCAGTTACTAAAAAACTATTTTAAGTGGAGAGCTGAATGTCCAGAAATAAGTGCAGATTTACACCCCAGAAGTATTCTTGGTCTTCTAAAGGCAGGGTACCTTGGAGTCCTGAGAGCCAGAGATTCCACGGGAAGCAAAGTTCTTATTTACAGAATTGGTAAGTCATATACCACTCTCCCTTTTATTCTATTGATGACATTCTTCTTCTTTCTTCCTCCTCCTCATCATCCTCTTCTTCCTTTCTTTTCTTCTTCTTCTTCTTCTTCTTCTTCTTCTTCTTCTTCTTCTTCTTCTTCTTCTTCTTCTTCTTCTTCTTCTTCTTCTTCTTCTTCTTCTTCTTCTTCTTCTTCTTTCTTCTTTTTTATTGAGACATTTGTTATACAAAGTTACTGCACTTGCATCCCTATCCAAGTGATAAAAACCTTCTATAAACTGTTCTTTAAGTCCCCTTTACTCCATTGCTTTTATACCATTATCTTTTTAAGAAAAAACAAAAGGCAATTTATAGTCTTTCCATGCATCTTTGCACCCTGCTTGGTAAACTTCTTTGTTAAGTACTCTTTCCTGAGTCCAACCTTTTATTTTCATTGGCCAT
>PVKC010031865.1:0-14401 GCA_004027635.1 Crocidura indochinensis | reverse complement strand
TCTCCACCACACACCTGACTTCCCTTTCCAGGGTTCCTGTCAGCCATGTACTTTCTCTCGGACCACAAGATAACTTCTGGGAGATGGGGGAGACTGGCCCCTGTGGACCTTGTACTGAGATCCACTATGACCTTGCCGGCGGGATGGGAGCCCCCCAGCTGGTGGAGCTCTGGAATCTGGTCTTCATTCAGCACAACAGGTAATGGGGTTCTGAAGTAAGAGGCAAGTCCCGGGCCCACACTGAGCCATCAGGAGACTTGAGTGATCTCATAGAAAAGAGAGCCTTGGGGCCGGAGAAATAGCATGGAGGTAGGGCATTTGCCTTGCATGCAGAAGGACAGTGGTTCGAATCCTGGTGTCCCAAATATGGTCCCCGGAGCCTGCCAGGAGCAATTTTTGAGCGTAGAGCCAGGAGTAACCCCTGAGCATTGGCGGGTGTGACCCAAAAACAAAACAACAACAACAAAAAAAGAGAAAAAGAAAAGAGAACCTTGAAATGATGCTTTGAAACACTTTCCAGATAATTGATTTAACCCACATAGCTGAAGCTAGTCACTGCTGCTCTTTGGCCCCGAATATCTTTCAAGATGGAGTTGAACTTGACTCTCACTTAAGATTTGCTGCTGGGACCAAAGAGATATAAGAGTATAGAGGTGAAAGTGTGTGTCTTGCCTCCTCCTGATCTCTGTTCAATCTCCAGCACCATATCTGTACAACCAGAAATGTCTCCTGAGCATCATCGGATGTGATTCAAGATTCAAAACCTTTTCTAATTATTGTCAATCAAATTTGTCCTGGAAAGGGGCTATCTAGGTCCAGCAAGAGGGGCTTGGGGTGTCTAAGCAGAGGGAAGATGACCAGCCTGATGAGAAAGGACAGATACCAAGGCCATCTCTGTGCTATTGGACTTAGGAGTGAAGGGGACATACCCTCCTGCCCCTCCTCACAGCCCCTTTTCTCATTCCTTCACTCCTTTGGGGGCTCACCTCACCTGAAACCTTCCCTGGGCCACCCCACGCTCACTTGCAGAGAAGCAGATGGAAGCCTGCAGCCCCTGCCTCAGCAGCATGTGGACACAGGAATGGGCCTGGAGAGGCTGGTCACGGTGCTGCAGGGCAGACAATCCACCTACGACACGGACCTCTTCTCCCCATTACTCAGCACCATACACCAGGTGAGCCCTAGGACAGCCTGCCAAGAGTTCAGTTCCCTTCAGATGTGGGCTCCTGATGACTTTGTAGCCTCACAGTCCTCTGCTTTTCTGAGTCAGACTTCATCTTTAAAGCAAGAATAATGGGCTGGAGGATAGCATGGAGATGGGGCATTTGCCTTGCATGCAGGATGGTGGTTCAAATCCCAGCATCCCATATGATCCCCTGAGCCTGCCAAGAGTAACCCCTGAGAGCCGTTGGGTGTGACCCTGAAACCAAAAAAAATAAATAAATAAAGTGGGGCCCGGGAGATAGCATGGAGGTAAGGCGTTTGCCTTTCATGCAAAAGGTCATCGGTTCGAATCCCGGTGCCCCATATGGTCCCCCGTGCCTGCCAGGAGCAATTTCTGAGCATGAAGCCAGGAGTAACCCCTGAGCACTGCTGGGTGTGACCCAAAAACCAAAAAAATAAATAAATAAATAAATAAATAAATAAATAAATAAATAAATAAAGCAAGAATAGTTATTGCTTTGAACAAACGACTTGGGGCTGATGGGGGTGGGGGAACTGTGACAACCACTTCATCACACCTGGGGACTGAAAACACCTTGAGTGATAAGACCTGAATGCAAAATGTAAAGGAGGCCAGGGGGTGGGTCCCACTTCTCCAGCCATGCCCCTTTACATAGGCCTTTTAGGTTATGGTGCTAAGTTCAGGGCCAGAAACCGTGTCTTCTCCTCTGCTTTCCAGAATTGCGGTGCACCCCCTTACCTGGGACGGGTTGGGGCAGAGGACACGGGGCGCACAGACATGGCATACCGAGTAGTGGCTGACCACATCCGAACACTAAGTGTTTGCATCGCTGATGGTGTTTATCCCGGGATGTCGGGAGCTCCGTGAGTCAGAATGAGGGGCCGGTTGGGGAGGGATGGAGATTAGGATGTTTAGGGAAGGGGAAGGGAGAAGTAAAAAACTTTAGGGTGGGTTCACACATTGCCCTTGCTCAGTTCTGCTGACCACCAGTGGCAGCAGCTCATGTCTGGGCTCTGAACACTTCCAGGCTGGTTCTCCGGCGCATCCTGCGGCGAGCCGTGCGGTTCTCTGTGGAGGTGCTGCGGGCACCACCCGGCTTCCTTGGCAGCCTGGTGCCCGCGGTGGTAAAGACTCTGGTAAGGGGAGGGCCTCTCTGCTTCTTCAAGGGTCTTCCTAGGGTCTCTGGAGCCTGCTGGGCCAGAGATGGTGCCTGTGGCATGGTTTCCCCAATGTACAGCTCAGCATCCTGTCAGCAGGCAGAAGAAGCTAAGGCTGAGGGATCCTCGTAACCTGCTGCTGCCTGTGTTGCACCCCTGCCCCCAATTGACAGGGAGACTGGCAGAGCTCCCAAAATAGAAGTCTCAGAGGAGGGGTACTGACTGCTTGTCCCCCTCCTCACACCTTTCCCCATTCCACAGGGAGATGCCTACCCAGAGTTGGGGGAGAAAGCAGAGCAGGTACTTGATCCAGGCACCTGGCTGGGGCTGCTGAGCTGGGAGGGCTTTCGGACCCAGCCTGCCCCAACCCTGCTGCCTTCTTGGTGCAGATAGTCCGTGTGGTGTCAGAGGATGAATCTGCCTTCCTGGCCTCCCTGCAGAGGGGCCGGCGCATCATCGACAGGACCCTGAAGCGCCTGGGACCTTCGGACTTGTTCCCGGGTAAGTGGGAGCTTGCTTGGGTGTGCCCACCCCAGAAAGGAAGGGTTCCTCTACTCCTAAAATGATGTGCCCAGGAAGTTCCCAGGGACCTCAGAAGGTGACCCTTCTCCCCACAGCTGCCGCATGCGTGTGCCTCCTGGTAGTCTCTGCAGCTGGAGAATCACAGACCCCACTATACACATGTGTGCATACCCATGTGCATACACACACCTTGACCTACTCCTCATCTCTCCTTATCTTCCTTCTTCATAGCTGAAGTGGCCTGGTCTTTGTCGCTGTCTGGGAATCTGGGGATCCCCTTGGACCTGGTTGAGCTAATGCTAGAAGAGAAAGGGGTGCAACTAGATTCTGCTGGACTGGCCCGCCTGGCCCAGGAGGAGGCCCAGGTATAGGTGAACACCACCACCTCCTCTCCACTGTTCTTCGGGGCACATTTCCCTTCCGAGGTCTGAGCTCCTATAGGAGGAAGTAGTTCTGCCCCAACCTCCATGGCCCCCCACAACCCTTAAAGGAACCCCAGTTGCAGTGAGTTTACCAGAAGCAAAAGGATTGAGTTGGGGGGAGCGGGGGAATCCCTCAAGGGCAGCCTGAGAAGGGGATGCCTGACCCTGATACATGCATGGTGGGCAGTCTGAAAGCTGACAGGACATAGAGCAGGAGAGTTCTATGAGTCCCTGAGTCCCTACTTTGCCCTTCCTCACATGTCCTCCTGCAGCACCGTGCACAGCAAGCTGAGCCTACTCAAGAGCAGGGTCTGCAACTCGACGTTCATGCGCTGGGGGAACTGCAGCGCCGAGGGGTTCCCCCAACCGACGACAGCCCCAAGTACAACTACTCTTTGCACCCTAGCAGGGGTTATGGTGAGAGCTGAACCCATCCAGATGGCCATGAGCTTGCCTGATCTAAGTCCATGTGACCGCCCTGCATTCCCTGGGAGGTGGTCACTAGGTGGCATTGTGGACATCCCCCCACCCCCAAGGACCTTCCCTTCCCCCTGACTAATACCCAAACACTGGGACTGTTGACCTCAGTGCTACCCACCTCTACCTCCCACCCACTTGCTGGACCTCTGCCCAGGGCTGATAACCACCCTGCCCCTCCACCTGCAGAGTTCAGCCCCTGCGAGGCTCAGGTGCTACAGCTATACACAGAGGATGGAGCAGCCGTGAACTCCGTGGGGGAAGGCCAGCGCTGTGGCCTCCTCTTGGATCGGACCAACTTTTATGCTGAACAAGGCGGTCAGGCTTCAGACCGGGGCTACCTGGTGCGACTAGGACAGCAGGTAAGCCCACACACACCTGCAAAGACTAGCTTGTGCAGGAGGCAGCCTAGAGGGAGAGGGGCACCAAGGGGAAAGAGACTGGAAGCAGTCACTTGCGGCCTTCCCCAGGACGTGCTGTTCCCAGTGACCCAGGCCCAGGTCTGCGGGGCCTTCATTCTGCACGAGATGGTAGCCCCTGAGCGCCTGCAAGTGGGGGATCAGGTGCAGCTGCACGTGGACAAGGTAGAGTCAGCCGAGCCTCTGCTTTCTCCTTTGCGCTCCCCACCCTCTGCCTTCACCCAGGGTCCTGAGTAACAGAAGCTTTTCAGGTCTGGCGTCTGGGCTGCATGGAGAAGCACACGGCCACCCACTTGCTGAACTGGGCACTGCGGCAGAACGTGGGCCCCAGCACGCAGCAGCGAGGGTCCCACCTTAGTCCCGAACGGCTGCGCTTCGATGTGGCCACCCAGGTCAGTAAGTGTGAAAAGTGAGTATGAAGAGAATGTTTGGATGGTGGGTGGGCAGAACAGGGTCTTTTCAATAGGGGGTAACACTGAAACTTTGGGGGTACACAGTACTGAATACCCATCTAGAGGGATTATGTGCTGTCCCTAAAATGTACCATGTTGCAAATTAGAAACAAACATGGATGGGCAGTTTGGCAATTTGGATCTTTCAGGTCCTGGGGTCTCTATCATTCAGGCTCTGTGAGAACTGGGAGTAGATGTCTTCTCCACAACTCCCATGCAGGAAGAATCAGACCAGCCCCTCTCTGCATCCCTGCTGCTCCTCTCTGCCTTGCACATGGGCCAGAAGCACTCCCAGAGTACCCTTCCCCACCCTCTACATCCCCTTCCATCCTGTATTTCCCTTGCTGTCAGCTGTCCCTTGTAAGTCCCCTAGGTATGGACAGAGCCTCTCTGTCCAGTCACTTTTGGTGCCTAAAGAAAGGCCTGCCACTGCCTCCAGGCCCAGCACCGTGGCAGCTTTCAAATGAGGAAGACAACTGCCTGCTCCACTGATGTTTTAACAAGGGCTGGGGATGTGCTTGGCACTACAGCACATTGCCTTGGAACCTGGAATGATAGTGTAGTGGGAATGGCATCTGCTTGCACACAATCACCCCAGGTTTTATCTCCAGCCTCCCATATGGTCCCCAAGTACTGCCAGGAATAAAGACTGAGTTTAGAGCCAAGAGTTTTTCTTTCTCTCTCTCTCCTCTCTCTCTTCTCTCTCTTCTTCAGCTGCTTCTTCCTCTTCCTCTTCCTCCTCCTCTTCTCTCTCTCTCCTCTCTTCCCCCCCCCTCTCTCTCGCACATGCCATGCAAGTGGAGTCCCTGAGCTCTACCCCAACACAACTCAAAGTAAACATTTTCTCTATTGCTTGAAAGCTACATCCAGCCATGCTCAGGGAAACTATATGGGGTGTCAGGGATTGAATTTAGGTCAGTCACATGCAAGGCAAACACCATACTAGCTATACTCTCTCTGGCCCCCCAAAAAATGTTTTTTAACTTACCACTCACTCTCTCACTCTCTCTCTCTCTCTCCCTCTCTCTCTCTCTCTCTCACACACACACACACACACACAGAAAATGGAAACTGTGGGCTCTGAAGGGCTTCATATACCACTTGCACGCTTGGGGCTACCTGGCATCTGACCCTTCCTTCCTATTTCCCACCTATCCACAGGCCCCCTTAAGTCCAGAACAGCTCCGAGCAGTGGAGGGCACCATATGCCAGGCTGTGGAGCAGGATGAAGCCGTGTACACAGAAGAAGTGTCCCTGGCACTCACTGCCCATGTCCCAGGCCTGCGCTCCCTGGATGAGGTGAGAGCTGTGGGGGTCCCCCGTGGTGAACGTCACCAGCCCGCTCCAGACAATGTACAGACCATGGGCTCTTACCCTCAGGTGTACCCAGATCCCGTGCGGGTGGTGTCAGTGGGGGTTCCTGTGGCACAAGCCCTGGATCCGACCTCACAGGCAGCCATGAAGACCTCTGTGGAGCTGTGCTGTGGCACGTAAGTCACTCTATCTACCTGGGGCTCAAGGGAAGGTGCCCGATGCTGTCATCACCCTTCTGTTCCCTGACTTCCAGTTCCTTCTGTTCACAGGCACCTGCTCCGCACCGGGGCCATAGGGGACTTGGTCATCACGGGAGAACGTCCGCTCACCAAGGGCATCACCCGTCTGCTGGCAGTCACAGGGGAGCAGGCTCAGCAGGTGTCTGAACCACAGGGGCTCAAGAGGCCACTGGGTATAGTCCAAAGAGAGGAAATAGGGGGAACACCAGGGCTCAGGGTGCCCAGAACAAAACCCCTGCCCATGCTTGGTCCCTCTGCCAGCTGATGCCCATGTCAGGATTACTGAATATCTTGGGCTAACTGTTCATTGTCTCTTGTTGGGCCCAGACCAGTGTTGCTTTGAGGGCCCCTGTCCTGGGAGAACAAACCAGACTGTCCTGACATCCTGCTCTCTCCCTGCAGGCGCGAGAGGTGGGCCAGAGCCTGGCCCAGGAGGTGGAGGCGGCCGCCGAGCGACTGAGTCGGGGCAGCCAGGATGTGGCACAGGCACAGCGGCTGTCCAAGGACATGGGCCGACTCACTGATGTGAGAACCCCCACTCCAGCCTGTTCCTACCTTCCCCATAATTCCCACACAGCTCCCACCACTCTACCACCCCCAGTGACTGTGCTGGGTGGGATCCAGCCATGTGTGGAGGGCTGGGGTTGAAAGCAGGCTTCTGGCCTAGGCAGTGGACACAGCCCTGATGCCTCAGTGGCAGCGACGGGAGCTGCAAACCACCCTGAAGACACTGCAGAGGAAAGCCAACACCGCTGTCAGGAAGCTGGAAGTGGGCCAGGTTAGCACCCAAAAATCAGTGAACGTCATGGAGAGCAGAATAGAGAAGCCCTAGGAATAGCATGGGGGGTAGGGGCAGCATCCCTCCTGCCAAATGCCAAGGCAAGCAGGGCATCACCTGGCCACCTCCTGGCCCCCCTGGCCCCCATTCTGGCTCAGCCTCCCTCCTGGAACCTATCGTGATGAGCCATTCAGACCTAATGGCCCCCCACTGTAGCGCCTCCTCCTCCCACCCCTTCCGGCCATCTGTGCTCCATCATGAGGCTGCTCATTTACTTTGGCCTATTTGTGGGGACCTAGAACTATGGCAAAGAGGAAAAGACAGCAGGGGGTAGGGTAAACTGAGGTCACCTCAGATGAACTCATGCACCCCTACTCAAGACTGATGGTCACACACTGCCAGGAAGATGAAGAGTGGAGGGTGCCTGTGGCTGGGGTTTAGTTCAGAACTGGGACCTCCGGCCTCCCAGCAGACCCCTCCACCATCGTCCTGACCCCCAGGCTGCACTGAAAACCCAGGAACTTCTGAAGAGGCATTCAGAGGGGCCCTTGATTGTGGACACAGTTCCCACCGAGTCCCTCTCAGTGAGTTCCGGGGCAGGAAAGCCCTATGGGGTTCTGGGGACCCTCATGGTCACTCACGAGTGGCTCTCCCTCACCCAGGTGCTGGTGAAGGTGGTTCGGCAGCTGTGTGAGCAGGTTCCCCACACCTCCGTGCTGCTACTCAGCCCCCAGCCCTTGGGGCATGTGCTATGTGCCTGCCAGGTGGCTCAGGTGAGAGGGTGGGAGGGTAGCCCCACTCTGCCATCTTCACACACACACACACTTGCATGCATGTTCATATGCACACAACTGTCCATGTACCTGCACACATGTATACAAACTCCCACCAATCACTGACCTACCTCCACGCGCAGCCCTGTCCTCTCCTGTGCACTGCCTACTCAGCGTCCACTTACAGGTATCTGGAGCAGAGGGCAGGGCAAGCTGCTCTTGTCACTGCCCCCTGCTGCTTCTGTCCCCAGGGTGCTACGCCAGCCTTCACCGCAGAGGCCTGGGCACTGGCTGTGTGCCGCCACATGGGAGGCAAGGCCTGGGGCTCTCGAATAGTGGCCCAGGGCACCGGATGCACCTCTGACCTGGAAGCTGCCCTGAGCACAGCACGAGCCTATGCCCTCAACCAGCTCTGACCCAGGCTCCCCTATGAACTCTGATGGTTAAAGACATGGGGGAACAGGGGCTAGCCTAGGATGGACCGTGGTTGGATCGCCTGGCATCCCATATGGTCCCCTCAAGCCAGGAGGGATATCTGAGCGCATAGCCAGGAGTAACCCCTGAGCATCAATGGGTGTGATCCACCCACCCCCCCCAGCCAAAAAAAACACAGGGGACAGTGCTGGTGACGGGAGCCTGAGAGCAGCCCCTGAGCCTGGAACCCAGGACTTGTGGCTGGAATCTCAGCGGCACTGACTGAGCTGAAGAAAGCAGCCCTAGGCCAAGGCTGCCTGCAAAGAAGTTGTGATCTGGGGACTGCAGAAAAGGGTGCAGACACATCCCTTTCCCTCCCCAATCTGTGACTGTGAGGACACAGGCTCTCAGGCTGTGATTGTTCATTAAAAAGTATTTCAGGGGCTGGAGAGAGATAGCATGGGGGTAGGGCGCTTGTCTTTCATGCAGAAGGAGGGTGGTTCGAATCCCAGCATCCCATATGGTCCCCTGTGCCTGCCAGAGGCGATTTCTGAGCATAGAGCCAGGATTAACCCCTGAGTGCTGCTGGGTGTGACCAAAAACCAAAAAATAAATAAATAAAAAGTATTTCAGAAAAGACGCTCTAGAAGATTCTTTTGCTTTGTGAGACCTTCCCTTCCCAGCAACCAGACTGTCCATCTCATTAGACAGGAAAACCATGAATATTCAGAAATGAGCCACCCATAAAGCCACAAATGTCCAAAAGGCTAAGTGAGACCTGTCCACCCACCCCGAAGGGCATCTGTGGCACCAGGATCTGACCTATAAGTCAGCAGGATGGATTCTCCTGGCTATCCCTTATTTATTAACAGTGATGCCCTTGGTGGGGTTCACACACTGGGACTGTTAGCACCTCCCTTGTGAGCAGATCACACTGGGATTTGAACTCGGGACTTTGCACTTGCTGCATGGGTGCTTTAAGCTTGAGTCATCAGTAAGCCCCACCAGTGACTGAAGGTTCTGAAGGTTCTGCCAGTTTGGAGATGAACTGAGCCAGAATCAACTAGCCAATTGCTCTGTCTACGGTGGGAACCCAGCAGACAAACATCTCTGCCCCTGTGGAGCTTAATTTCCAATGGTGAGACAATCTACCAAAATAAAAGAATCCAGCATCAGCAAGCAGTGAGCAATGAGGCCTGCAGAAGCCTGGGTCAAGAAAGTAAGGAAGCATCTTGTGGACAGGAGGGAAAAGCGGAAGGCCATGCCTTTAAGTAGAATGAAATGGCACAGCCTGGGGTCAGTGGCGGAGCTGTAACACAGTGGGTACGGTGTTTGCCTTACACATAGCTGACCTGGGTTTGATCCCTGGCATTCAATATGGTCCCCGAAGCCTACCAAGAATGATTTCTGAGCGCAGAGCTAGAGTAACCCCTAAGTGCCACTGGATGTGGCCCAAAAACCAAAAAGGAAAAAGAAAAGGCACAACCACTAGGAGGGGCAGGCAGTGTGGAAGAAGGGGGGAGCACACCTCAGTGGCATAGTCCCCCTGGAAATGGGCAGCTCGGCAGACAGCTATGGGGCAGAGGACACAGTGCCTGTCCTAACCAGAGACAGACACTGGCCCACACCAGATGCTGGAGCTCCGCCACTGTCCCCAAATGGCTGCTCAATGAAGAGAAGGGCCACGGGGGACCCATCTTCAAGTCCAGGGCTCCCACAATGTGAGGCATCTAATTAAAGTTAGTGGAGCGAAGCTGGCCCTTCTGCTCACTCCAGTGACTAGCTGGTGAGTCACCAGGGAGGGCTGAAGGGCCCCCGGTTTCCTACATGCTTGCTTGGCCCCATGGAATTGGAAAACTTCCCTTGAGGGGCTCAGCCATGTAGGTAGCGCCATGTTTGGTGGGTAGAATCCCACCACGAACCCTTTACAAGAACACTAAAGTGTGGAGTTGTGTGCCCCCCACACATACTATTTTGATTTGTTTTTTGGCTACACCCAACAGTGCCCAGGAGTTACTCCTGTTTCTGCACTCAGAAATCACTCTTGGCTGGCTAGAGGATCATAGCAAAGATGCCAGAGATTAAGCCCAGGTCAGCCACTTTGCAAGGCAAATGCCCTACCTACTGGGCTCTGGCTCTGGCTGTCACATAACACGCTTTAAACTCACATTAAAGAAGGTTAACTGACCTGGCTACCTGAGTGCCTTGAAATCAAAGCTAAATTCTGTTTCCAGGCTGCATTTCCCATTTCTCTGGGAGCTCCCCTCTCCTTGGCTGGCCCCTTTCTTCTGCTCTCTAGCCCATCCTCCCAGTCTGGGCTCACTATGCAGAGCAGGAACAACAGGACTCTGGGGAAAGGGCACACTGCCCTCCTCTTTCCATAAGGGACCCCGCGGAACTTTACCCTGACTATCTCCCTGTCCATCACACAAGGTACCAAGAAAGAACAGATTTCCCATGTCAGAGTCCCTCACTCTACTCTCACCCATCACATAAGCTCAAAACCCAGATCATGGCCCCAGGTCAGGTTTCCCCAAACCCACACTGCGCCTTGGAGTGAAAATGCCTGAGGCAGGATCTGGGGCGCCCCCAACCCCAAGCAAGTCTGGGCACCGGGTGTCCACTGTAGGAGGTAGCAAGCGGGGGCCGGGATGGAACTCGGAGGCGGGGAAAGGCGCGCAGTAAGTGCGCAAGCACTTTGGGGCCACCCCTAGCAACCTGGCGCGTTCCTAACTACCAGGCCGGAGAGAGTCCTGGGGGAAGGTGAAAGCAGACAAGGGCAGGTGAGCAGGTGAGACTTCTTCTAGGAGTGAAATGGACTTCAACACTCCACCTTGGGCTTCCTCTCGAACTGATCTCTCCCGGCCCACACACCTGCTGCCAGGGTCACAGTCTTGGCACCAGGTTTCATTTCTGGGGGTGCCTGTGGAGGACCCTTTCCCATCCTTTGGAGGCCGGACACCCATCTCCCCTACTGCTAGAATAAGGGGAGGAGGACTAGGAGCCAGGGAGGGATAATGATCATCTGTAGGTCCTGGAGGAGGGAGGAAATTCTGAACCAAGAGCTCTAATCCCATCAGAAAGGCCCGTCCCCTCTTCCCCTTGCCCCACTCCTGCAGGCTGCAGTCCCTAAAGGAGGTCCGGAAGCTTCTGGACTTCTTTATCTCACAGGGCATGGTTTCCCTTGGTTACCAAGGGCCCCTTTGCCCTCTGTGGAAGCGGGAGGGAGTCTCTGGCCTTTGGAGCAGAGATTCCCCACTGAGCTGCTCAGCATGCCAGGGAGGGCTTGGAGCAATGCTTGAGTCTTTTCAAGACCACAGCTCAGTGGGCAAGAGTTGGTGGGGGCCCCTAGGTTGGAATAAGTCTGAAACCTTCCTAGCCAAAGGCAAGTCTACTGCTCCTCTTCTGTGAGGAGAAGAAACCATCACAAACCAGGTAGAATGAGACTTGGTGTGCCTGAAAGAAATCAGAAAGAGAGACCAGAGCGATAGTGCAGTGGGTGAGCTCTTACCTTGTACACAGCAGATCTAGCTTAACTCTCCACATCCCAATGATTTCCTGAGGAATCCAGGGGAGATCCCTCAGCACAACCAAGTGTGGAGAAGTCAAACAGAACATAAACAAAATGGTTCCAAAGAGTTAGTGCAGTGAGCAGGGTGCTTGGCTTCTACGTGGCTGACCCAGGTTTAATCCCCAGGATCCCAGGGGGATTCCTAAGAACAGAACCAGGAGTGAGCCCTGAGCACCGCTGGGTATGGCCCAGAAACAAACTGACAAAAAAAAAGGTAATCAGAAATAATATAGACAAAAGCCCAGTCCCCTGAGGACAGATACCTTGGGTAGGCTCACCTTAGGAATACATTTTGGGATGAATAGGCAGAGTACTGGTCTTACAAGGACAAGGGGTTCCAGTTGGTTAGCTAAGAGGCGAGTACACAGAGCCTCCTAAGGGCAGTGATGAGCCAGTAAGATTTAGAGGGCTACCCACCCCCATGTGGGAAGTAAGAGATGAGGGCCCAGAGTGGACAGACTCTGGAGATTGAGAAGGAGGAAGAAGGTCTGAGGCTTCCCCTAAGCTGGGCTGTGCTTATGGACGCTATAGTACTGGGAAGGAGCAGAGAAGATAGAGGAGCCAGGATTCCTGGGACCAGCACTGTCATACTCTGAGGCAGGACCCCTTGCCTGGCAATGATTTCCCCTAAGCAATTTAGGGGTTAACTGGAGCTTCTCCCTGGTGAGCAGAACCAAGCTGAGTACTCATGAGCCAGAGACCTTGGTAGGTTTGCTGGGAATGAACAGTGAGTGAATGGGGTACAACTTGAGAAGCCAGCCCCAATATCTAGTTATTTGCTATGGTTAATAGAAATAAAGGAGAGTGTTTAGGCCAGAGCAGTAGTACAATGTGTAGGGTGTTTGCCTTGCATACGACTGACCTCCCATATGGTCCTCTGATTCCTACCAGGAGTCATTCCTGAGCGCAAAACCAGGAGTAAGCCCTGAGCACTGCTGGATGTGACCCAAAAAGAAAAAAGAAAAAAGAAAGAAAAGGAGAGCATGGAGCAGGCATGACCCCAAACTCAAATGACTATTCCTTGCTCACTAACCCTATTACTTGCTTTGTGATAATAGCGGTCATGACTATGATGAGCTGCCATGATCAGTGTAAATATTAATATACATCTGTAGAGATGGAACTGGAAGCTCTGAGCATCTTCCTGATAATACCTGATACCCACCTTGGTGGGCAGGCTTCAGACCCAGCTCTGGAAGAATCTCTCTCACTTGTGCACCCTTTGCTGACTCTACTCCAAAGTGGAGACCATTTGTGACTATATCCATATAGTCCATATTTGGTTTTTATGTCACACCCAGCAACCCTCAGGGGTTACTCCTGGCAGGCAGGGGACCAGATAGGACACTGTGATTCGAACCTCCATCCTTCAGCATGCAAGGCAAATGCCCTATCTCCATGCTATCTCTCTAGCCCCAACTATGCCCTTATTTATCCTAAAGACATAGAGTGGTCAGTGTCATATCCATGGCCTCGCCGATGCTACGGGGCAGAGTATATATTGGTTTATGTATTTACTAGGGGTCACAATCAGTGGTGCTTGTGGTGTTAGTGGGCCTGTCATTCTGAGGATCAAACTCAGGGCCTTGAACATGCTAAGCCATGCGCTCTACCACTTGAGCCATCACCCCAGCCAGATCAGAGAGTTGACCTTAGGCAGGATCACTCCTTGTCCAGCTGCAACGCTGTCTCCTACTGTGCACAGGCAATTGAAGGCCGAAAACAAATAGGAGCTATATATAGGCAAGGACCTGGTTTCCAGAACACTTGTCAATGAGACCCAAGCCATTCAAAATGAGGACAACCTAGGCCAAACTGGGACGCTGCGTTGCATTTTATGATCTGTGCTTAGGATCATAGGCAGAGGAACTGACCACTAAACCCTATGAGTTAGGATCAAAATGTGAACCTGATCCCCAGAATGGTTGTTAGAGGAGAAGGCCTCTTAGGGAGCCAGATATCCTAGAGATATTGTCTGTGAAAGCTGACAGGCTCCCAGACAGGCACCTTGAGAGGACAGGGCACTGGGCATGTCTCTCCGCTTTCCCCAGCAGGAACACCAGGAGAGAGTCTCCTCCCAGGAGTCCTGCTTTCTCCCTAGAGTGTCAAAAAGATGCCTGCCAGGGAAAGAAACCAGATGAGTTTTTGTTTTGTTTTGTTTGGGGGGTGGGGGTGGCTACACTCATGGCTTATTCCTGGCTTTGCATTCAGGGGCCACTCCAAGCAGTGCTCAGGGCTACAATGTGGTAACAAGTCACATGCAAGGCAAAAAAGCCTTGATGTCTGTATTATTCCTTTAGATATGGGACTAAAATCTTACACACACTTCCAGTCCTTTAAATTTGCATTCTCTATTGCCCCATAGCTCCCCAGAGAAAGAAGTTTCTAGAAAAGGTGGTTACTGGAGCTGGAGAGATAGCACAGCAGTAAGGCATTTCCCTTGCAGGGAAAGAATGATGATGGTTCAAATCCTGGCATCCCATATGGTCCTCCAAGTCTGCAGGGGGCGATTTCTGAGCATAGAGCCAGGAGTAACCCCTGAGCGCTGCCGAGTGTGACCCAAAAACTAAAAAAGAAAAAGAAAAAATAAAAAGTGGATACTGTATGTTGCCCTCTCTGGGTCCTTGTATACTTAAACTCTCAGAAGGTATTGCATACTTCTTTTTTTTTTTTTTTT
>PVKC010031864.1:0-14402 GCA_004027635.1 Crocidura indochinensis | reverse complement strand
AAACATATTCATTGATTCCATTTATATTATGTCTATAAACTTGAACAACTAAAATGACAGAAGTCAAATAATTTTCTTGTGGGGCCGGGCGGTGGCGCTGGAGGTAAGGTGCCTGCCTTACCGCGCTAGCCTTGGGCGGACCGTGGTTCGATCCCCCGTGCCCCATATGGTCCCCCAGGCCAGGGGCGACTTCTGAGCGCATAGCCAGGAGTAACCCCTGAGCGTCACTGGGTGTGGCCCAAAAACCAAAAAATAAATAAATAAATAAATAATTTCCTTGTAGTAGAATTGAAAGGACAGGAAAGAATTATCTGGTGTGATAGACTATTCAAATATATTATTTCAGCGCTGGTTGCATGGATATAATTTCAGAAATTCACAAAATTGGGCCAGAGGTATAGGACAGAGGGGAGAGAGTTTGCAAACTTTGAGTTTGATTTTCAGCAATCCATATGGCCCCCAACTTCTCCAAGAGTAATTCTTGACTAGAGCCAGGAGTAATCCTGGATTACTACCAGGTGTGGCCCAAAAACAAATAAAGGAAGATAAACAACATTCAGAGTACTGAATATTATAGTTTTACACTTTTCTTTAACTGATGGATGCTAATAATCTTTCTGTTTTACTAAACGTGCATTTTCCACATACTTTCACTAGAACTTATTTGATGCCATCCAATTGCAGACGAGGCTTCTTTTTAAGCTATTTTCATGGCATGACAGTGTTTTATATATCATATTTGTATATATTTTGCTGTTTTTTTTCTGTAGAGTTTATATCATACCTACGGCCAACCTCAGTTGGCACAGGAATCCTCCTACACCTGCTAATTTTCCATCATCTGACATGATTTTCCAAAGTGCCACCTGTGATCGAACATATTGTACAATTTCCATTTAGGCGTTTTATGAATATTAAAAGCCAGAAATTCTGCTTCCTCGAACATACTTGGATGCATATTCTACTTGCAGTGCCTAACCCAGGTGTTGATTTCAAATTCAGTGGCATGAAACTATTATCTATCATTCTAAATTATCTCATATTTGTTTAATTCTCAATGCTGAGAAGACAGAAAGCTGGGAAACACTTTTTTTCCAATGGACCATCTAGCATATTTTTTTGTCATTAAAGGCTGTCGCTTCATCATTTGGAATTTAATTCTAAACAAAGATTCTTCAGTGATCCTTCCAGCAGCTGCCTTGTCAGGTTTGTGAAAGAGAAAAATTAAACTTACTATATTTATTCCCAGCTTCCTCTGTGATGGATCTCAGATGAGAGCTTAATTTCATTTTCTGTTTATCAGAAATAGGCCTATCAAAGACTCAGTATGTAAGTAATTATGTAAAACCTTCACACAGATGGTGGATAATAATAAGAAATTGTGGATGGAAATCTGTCCCTTTAACAAGCAAAGAGAAATGGCATTTGACTGTCCTTATAAATGATAATACCCAGTTCTCAAAATGTTTAGTGGCTCTACCACTTTAATAAAACATTACTTCAGAAGCTGATAATAAAAATATATGATCAGTTTTAGAGTGAAAATAAATATAACAGTTTCTCATCTATTGTATCAATGTACTTGAGAGTGAGGGTTATATAAAATGATAAGTAAGGGTTATTCTATGACAGACTGATGGTATAACGGTGATAAATAGATCAATGTTAGAATCAAATATGTATTAGTTGAACTCAAATTGTAAAGTCACATAGCATCCATGATTCTTTTCATGGAAAACATTCATCAGATTTTAGTATTGTTTTAAAAATTAGTTTTATGGCATCATGGTATGGCATTGTTCAATTCTTGGTTTTTAGTCTCACTTACACTGTTATTATTAGAATGCTAGACATGTAGAATTATTGGTCCAAATGTCCATTCACCTAGAGTTTTTTTTCTTAAAGGTCAGTTTCAGGGCCCGGGAGATAGCATGGAGGTAAGGCATTTGCCTTTCATGCAAAAGGTCATCGGTTCGAATCCCGGTGCCCCATATGGTCCCCCCCGTGCCTGCCAGGAGCAATTTCTGAGCATGGAGCCAGGAGTAACCCCTGAGCACTGCCGGGTGTGACCCAAAAAACAAAAACAAAAACAAAAGGTCAATTTCAGTGCAGCACTGTTTAGAATAGCAAAAACTATTGCTGAAAGCAACTCAAGTGTCCAGTAAAAGATGAACACATAATGAAACCTGGGGCCAGAGTAGTTATGCAGCTCAGAGACCCAGGTTCAATCCTTGGAATTCCATATGAACACCTACTAAAACCGGTAGTAATTTCTGAGTCAAGGAGTCTGGAGAAATCCCTGAGCACCACACGGTATAACCCAAAGACAAAACCAAAATAAACCATGATATATATTAACAATGGAATGCTACTTGACTGTAAAAAAAAAAATGAAGTCATCAAGTTTTCTGCCACATGATTAGAAATTGAGAGTATCATGCTGAGTGAAATTATTTCGAAGGAGAGGAATAAAGAATCGTTTCTTGCATAGACAGGCTATTAAGAAACAGAGCTATGGATTTAGACATGCCCAAAGGCAACAGAAACTAAGAACTTTTTTCCAAGACGAAACTGAGCACATGGAAGGAGATTGAATAAGAAAACACAGAGGCAATGGTGGAAGGAAGGAAGCAGACACCTGGGTGGAGGGTGTGGTGCTGAAATAGTTCATGAATGAAACTTTACAAATGACAATTTGTAAATGACCATGCCCCCAAATCTAAAATAAATAAATAAATATAGTGATAAAAATAGATGGCATAAATAGCACTTAGAATAATATATTCTTGTTCTTCACTGTATTCCGCCATATGTTTCAATAATCTACTTTTGCACTGAAAAATATAAAGTGAAATTACTAGATATAAATGTTGTCGAACTATATTTTGACTGTTTTTAAAAGGATCAAGCATGTATGCCAAATAGATAAATAAATGGCATAAATAGCACTTAGAATAAAAGTGCTTTTTAAGTATTAAAAAGCAGAATAACTTCTGTGTTAGGAAAATAAATTATGAATATGACTGACACGGGCTTTATAGTGAATATATTGAATTGGTAATACGGAAAATAATCGGGTGATACCCTGTGCATGATGTGTATGTAAAAGTAAATTCAGTGTGTCCAGTAATAATGAACAGTTTGAGAGGACCAAAGGGATAACATAAAGAAGAGAGCACATGGCCAACCCAAGTTGGACCCCTGGCAGTCCAATGTGTGTACTGAGAACCACCATAAGAAATGCCTGAGGACCAGTAGGTTCTTCTCTCTCTTTCCTAATTGTGATAACAAAACATGACTAAAAGGGGAATATTGCCTTCTGGGGTAAAACATCAACTAAGAAAACAGGCTAGTTACAAAGGTAAGACTAACTCTCTATAAATCACTATAAAATATCAGATCGCTGAAAAAAATGTCATCACCCATCAGAAATTCTGACCAATCTTATAAAATCTACAGAGAAACAGAAACAGGATAAGATACTCAGTGACACTTACTTATATTTAATATTCTGAACTCACTGGAGTAAAACCATAGAAGTCACCTTTGAAAACATGTGAGAAATCATAAGATAAGACTCCAGGGGAAAAAATGAAACATTGAATACATGTACATATATTTTAAATTAATAAATTATATAATTAAGTAATAATATATTCTTGTTCTTCACTGTATTCCGCCACATCTTTCAATAATCTACTTTTGCACTGAAAAATATAGAGTGAAATTACTAGATATAAATGTTGTCGAACTATATTTTGACTGTTTTTAAAAGGATCAAGCATGTATGCCAAATAGATATATCATCACATTTCTCAATTATCCAAACAGTAATTATCTCTAAACACTAACCTTAATGAAACACCTGGTGTGTCTTTAGGAGGAGTTTAAACAACTTATCTGAGAGTTTTTATCAGTAGTTTTAACTAATTTCAAATACAGAAAATCTCTAATTGATTAGAGTACTTAGATGTGATGTAACTTTTATTTACTTGCACTTAACAAGTGGTCAGATCCTGGGAGTCATGATCTCATTGTCTGTATAGTATAAAATGTAAGTATTTTTAACTTTGATTTGTAAAATTGGCCACTCATTCAAAATAAATGATCCTTGAGAGCAATTCTAATATCAATTCTTTGGAAATTATATGATTCTGAGCATTGTTTTGAATGGAAGTCTTTCTCTCTGTGATGCCCGCTGCATAATTTGGGAGTCAGTGACATATCATTGTTCTTTCCCCTCCCTGCCTGATTTTCTTTCAATCGAACATTAATCTTGAACTTATCAAAAGTTTAATTAAATTTTTCAAGAATATTCAAAAGATTCATATGGATGCTGAAATGAAAATAGATCTCTTTGGTACTATGGTTTTGGGAAATACTAGATTATATTAAGGGAAAAAGGGAATTTCTTTCAAGGAGAAAAAAAAAGAGTCCTTTTGCAACGAATATGGAACTGACAATTCTTGATAAAAGAAAATGATGATGCAAACTATGCAAAGAATTTAGACATGACATTTTCAAACATGGTGTAATAAGCATATGGAATGCATTGACCAAAATCACCATCAAAGAAAAACACATAAATGAGCTTAACAAGCAGACGTTTTAACATCAGGAAAGGGATTACAGCAAGTCCACGCACAGAATTATGATAAAGGAAGACAGACTCTGAGAAACATGGTTATTTCAGTTCATCCATCTACAAAATAAATATGTACTTCTAATAAAAATAAGTCCCCCAAACCAATGGCTTAGCATGTTCAGAATTAAGTTGGACCTGGCCCATGGCATAATTTACATAGGTCGTTTGAATCCTTGGCTCATTAATGAAAAGGAGAGAAGGAACATTGGAAATAATGGCTCTCCTGACAGTTAAGGCCAGAGTTAATATTACTGTGAAAGAGAGTAGCATGCTAGAGGAAATTTAAAGATGTTTCTTGGGTTTTTAGATCATAGTCTAAATGTACCCATAATAGATACGAGTACCAGTATCCTCTATTTTACCTCTATTTTAACAATACCACTTCATACATTCAGATTTGATTTCTAGTTGACTTGGACACAAGGAATCTTTTTCTCTGACATATGTGTGCCAACTTCAGGGGTCTCATAGGTTACCGAGAATGGGGGAATGCATTAACTCTTCTGCTCCTTGTCTTCTGTATTGGTCCCTAGACAATCTGTCAGTTCTCTAAAGAACTGTTTTAGTTTTGCTGCTCCTTCTTAAACCCACTATTTCTAATTCACTAATATATACCAGATACGAACAAGTGTTTTTTATAATATATCAATTGGTTATGTCTTAAGGAAAACTCACAGAAGTCAGATCCCCCTGCCCTACTTTACAAATAATAAATCAATGTCTACATTGTGACCCCCTCTACCCATTTGTAGACCCAGTGTCACACACTGTAGATATCATGCCATGCATATCTGCAAAATTCTTAAAGTGCATTTCTAACTGTAAGTTATTCCGAGGGGTGTCCTCCCCCATTGAAAATAGGGATGGGGGTGGTGGCGCTGGAGGTAAGGTGCCTGCGCTAACCTAGGACGGACCATGGTTCGATCCCCTGGTTCCCCATATGGTCCCCCATGTCTGCCAGGAGCGACTTCTGAGCAAATAGCCAGGAGTAAGCCCTGAGCATCACCGGGTGTGGTCCCCCCCAAAAAAAGAAAATAAGGATGGTAGTATCTTAAAAATTTGTTTTTAAAAAGGAAAAACTAAAAGGGACTGATTTAAATAAGAACATAATAGAAAATGATTCATCTCCATGAGCTGATGGTCTTTAGACAGTAGGAACATTTTGATCCCAAGATGCATGCAGAGAAACTTCTCTATAAAGATAGAGACAATAATTGAGGTGATGTTTCTCTAAGCCAGGGACCTTGGCTTAAGTTTTCAGAAAAAGATCACCATAAATGTGGAACCACAGGAGATAGAGCTCAACTTTATTTCTCTTCAAGATGAATTAATTGAGAGACACTTATTTATGGTTATAATTACGGAAATCCAAATAGAATGCATCATGTTAAATGATGGAAAGTTGTTCGATCAGAATGCTGGAGATGACATTGGTGACCCACATGACCCAATAATGTGGTAGGTACCTCCAATTCTGAGGCTCGTTATATTTACACTAATTTTCTATAATCCAAGTTCCCTTATTGTCTCCCTATGTTTTTTTTTTCAGACTCTAACTTCATTCTGAAGTGGAGCTGCAGATATTAGGGTAGCAACTGTGAGCACATTACCTGCTGTCAGCGGTCTTTCTTTTAATTCTCTCACCAGTTGACATTCTATGTCCCACTGATCTCATAGTCATTTTGTAATTCCAAAATAAATGTTATTACTGTGTTTCATGAGTTCTAGCACCTTCTCCATGCTATTTTGTGATCCGGTGGTCTTTTAGTAGGAGAAAAGGATGTCTGACTGAGAATTTTCCCCATAATCAGAATCCCTTGTGGTGTCAGTAAATTTATCTTATTTCTTTTTTGGTTTTTGGTTTTGGGGTCATACCTGGCAGTGCTCAGGGGTTACGCCTGGCTCCATGCTCAGAAATCACTCCTGGCAGGCACGGGGACCATATGGGGCACCGGGATTCGAACCGATGACCTTTTGCATGAAAGGCAAACGCCTTACCTCCATGCTATCTCCCGGGCCCCAATTTATCTTATTTCAGTATACACACCTTCTCTGACTGTCTTCACTTTTTTCTCTTCTTTTGAATCAAATTCTGTTTCTTAAATCCCCTTCCATTCTGACCACTCTTCTGTGAAATTCCATTATCCTTAGCTTACTACTAGGTATAATATATTTTTAATTCTCCTAGGTATAAATAAAAAAATTCAATTTCAGTGACAGCAAAGTATTTGGAGAAAAACAAACAAACAACAACAAAAATATTGTTACATTTTAATGTTATTTGGTGGATATATCTATGTAATACTTGAATAACTACAAGCAAAAATACCCATATGACATGTTACAAACAGCAAGGTTACAAAATCTTTATAATAGCCGAACTATTTAACTAAAGTTTCGCTGGAATGGTATACTTTCTTGTTTGTGCATTTTTATTTTTTAGACCACGGTTGACAAATAAAGTGGTTACTCTTGGTTCTACACCCTGGTGGTGCTCAGGTATCACACAATTGCAGCAATTGAATCTGGTTTTGCCACATGCAAGGCAAGTGTCTTACCTGATATGACCCTAGCAGAATAAAAGTTTTAAAGATGTTGTTTCTCAGAGCTTAAGAAAAAAATTAGAGTGAATTCATAAGTCAGCAACGGTATGGTGTTTGCCTTGCACGTGGCAATCCCAGGACGAACTGTGGTTCAATTCATGGCATCCCTTATGGTCCCTGAGCCTTCCAGGAGCAATTTCTGAGCATAGAAAGAAAGAAAAAGAAAGAAAAGAAGGAAGAAAGAAAGGAAGTAAGAAAGAAGAAAGAAAGAAAGAAAGAAAGAAAGAAAGAAAGAAAGAAAGAAAGAAAGAAAGAAAGAAAGAAAGAAAGAAAGAAAGAAAGAAAGAAAGAAAGAAAGAAAGAAAGAAAGAAAGAAAGAAAGAAAGAAAAAGAAAGAAAGACAGAAAGAAAGAAAAGAAGGAAGGAAGGAAGGAAGGAAGAGAAAGAAAGAAAAAGAAAGAAAGAAAAAGAAAGAAAGAAGGAAGGAAGGAAGATGGAAGGAAGGAAGGAGAGAAAGAAAGAAAGAAGGAAGGAAGGAAAGAAGGAAGGAAGGAAGATGGAAGGAAGGAAGGAAGGAAAGAAGGAAGGAAGGAAGATGGAAGGAAGGAAGGAAGGAAGGAAGAAAGAAAGGAAGGAAGGAAGAGAGAAAAAGAAAGGAAGGAAGGAATAAGGAAAGAATGGAAGGAAGAGAAAGAAAAAGAAAGGAAGGAAGGAATAAGAAAAAGAATGAAAGGAAGAGAAAGAAAAAGAAAGAATAGAAAAAAGAAAGGAAAAAGGAAGGTAGAAAAAAGTAAGATAAAGAAAGAATAAAGGAAGGAAAGGGAAAGAAAAGCAAATTAAATGAAAGAGGGAAAGGAAAGGACAGGTAAGGAAAAGGAAGGGAATGCAGGAAAGGGAAAGAAAGGGAAGGGAGTTGAGGGAAGGAGAGGTGAGGAGAGGAAAAGGGAAAGGAAGGGGAGGGGCAAGAAGGGAGGACACATAAAGAAGGGAAGGGAAAAAGAGGAGAGAAGAGGGTAGAGAGGAGAAGAGGGGGAGAGTGTAGAGGATAGAAAAGAAAAGGAATTAAAAGGATGGAAGGGAGAGAGGAGAGATAAGGAATAGGGAGAAGAGAAAAAAGAAAATAAAAGAAGAAAAAAGCAAAGAAAAAAGAAAAATACTGAAAATATAATTAAACGGAAATTTTTTTAAATTAATTTTCTAAACTAGAAAATTACTAATAAGTGGATTATAACGTTTGATTCATTATATAACTCAATGTTTATTTTATTAATTAATAATATTTATTTTGACCAAAGTGGATTACAAATCATTCACATTAATATTTTTGGTACATAGTGACATTAAATCAGGGGCATTCCCACCAGCAATGCTGTCCTCCCTCCACCCCAGTTCCCAGAATTTATTCCATATCACCCCTCCTTTGCAATCCCATATTGCCCGGGCTGTTAGTAAAAGTGGTTCCTTCTGCTTTTGTTTTGTTTTGTTTTGATTTTCTACAGGAATATTAGAATGGTTCCTCTTAAGAGATTTTTTCTTTTCTTTTTTCCAGCTGTGAGTCTTATTTTCTCTTTGCACTTTATATATGTCGTATCCATGTTTGGAAGAGAAAGTTCTCTGATGAAACAATCACATTTCCTGTTAAAAAGGTGCACAATAATTTCCCTAGGATGGAGTCTAAGAACTCTAAAAAAAGTTCTTGATCCAAATTACTTTAAAATTTTTGAGAAGAAGCCCATTATATTTTCATATTACAAAAACTTAAAAGTGAGAATTCATTTGTTTTTAAATTAATTTTAAGCAAAATTAAAATTCAATAAATATATCAATATAAAATGCTATCAAAACATGTAATGAGGCAGAACTTAAAAATATGAGAAAATTGGAGTGACACCCCATGCTTCCAATATCTTTAACTCAAGATAGTTGAAACTTGTTTCACATTTGTTATACATTCACTGTGTAGCAATATGTTTTTATTAAATTATATAAGAATATTCAGCTTTAAACAGATCTGTAGCATTTTAGAGGATGATTTTAATAGTTAGGGTATGTCTCTTTGATACTTTACCAATTATTTAACAAATATTGTTTTGTAAATATTAGTGACAGGTAAAACTAGATGAATAAATGATTATTAGAATGATACTCCAAAGTACATTGATCTAGGTGGTACGTTGCATTTTTTAACTATACATTATATTTAAGTTTTGCTCTAGTCATTTGGAAAAAGTTAATCACTCAGATATGCACAGCTTCTGAAAGTTGATGACTTCCACTGAACTTTTATTCCAGTTCATATTTTTTTCATATCAGCAGTCAATAGAAGAGGGCCTAAAAATAGGGAATACAGTTAATCTATGATGGTGAAGATAAAATTTCCAAATTCTTCAGCAAAGAGAGATAGTTCAAGGGATAATACAAATATTTTACAAAGGCTAACCTGGGTCTGATCCCCAAGTTTTTCCTATTTTCTCCTGAGCCCACCAGAAATGATTCTTTAAACTAGACAAAATAATCTATGCACACTTTTCCCATTTTAAATTAAAATAAGTTTCTCGGGGTGCCTGAATAGAAATAGTCAATAATATGCCAATAAGTAGTACTGAAGATTAAAACATTAATGTAGTTGTTCTAATAAGTTAATAAGTTGTGATAGAAAAGGTCAATTAGGATGATTTAATTTTACTAAAGGGCAAAAATGCACTTTATTCTCACCTAGAAATTATTTTTATGATTTTCCAAAAAGAAATTTCTTTCTATTAAATTGTTTTTGTAGGCACAGCTTTCTTTACACAGTTTTTCTTTACACAGGGTCACAGTAGCAGTAGTGTAAGAGATCGTGAGCTTGTTTGGGTAAAAAGGAAGGAAGGAGAGTCTTGGACAAAAAGAAAAGGAAGAAAATAAGTAGATAAAATAAGAAAGGATAGTGATACGATGAGATGAAGTGAGAGAGGGAAAAAAGTTAAGGGCAGGATGAAGGGAGGAGGAGATGGATGGAACGGAGGAAGGAAGGAAGGAAGGAAGGAAGGAAGGAAGGAAGGAAGGAAGGAAGGAAGGAAGGAAGGAAGGAAGGAAGGAAGGAAGGAAGAAAAGTAGGAAGGAAGGAAGGTAGGAAGGAAGGAAGGAAAGTAGGAAGGAAGGAAGGAAAAAAGGAGAGGATGAAATGAAGGAAGCAGGGAGGAAGGGAGGCAGAGGGAGGAAGGGATAAATAAAAGGGGAAGAAAGATGGGAAGGAAGGAAAGAAGGAATGTAATGAATGAATGAAGGAAGGAAGGATGGAAGAAAGGAAGGAAATAGCTTGAGGGCTTTAGCACTTGGCTATATATTTGGTGTTGTGACATTGTATACTTCATGCATACACATTTACATCCTTGTAGTAAAATATCACTCAATAAATATATGTATAAACACATATTTTAGTGTTTTTTCATTAGCAAGTATGCTTTATTTTTGTTTTCACTTAATCTATGCACAGAAAGATAATTTTAACGTAATGGACCTTTAATGGAAATATGCTTCTGTCTCAAATACACGTTTGTTTCTATCTCAAGTGGACAGAAACCTTGGCTGGAAGTTCCATTAACACTAGGTCATTTGCTTTGAGAAGATTAATCTCTTTATTTTTTTTTAAGTCAAGATAAAGAGAATTTTACCTGAAGGTAAAGGTTGGGTCAACTGAAAATTAACTTGTGATTCTCTGTAATTTTGTGAATTTCTCCCTGTTCCATGTTTTCAAGGTGATAAAAACTCACAGACACCTCTCTGCAGAGCAGTAGCTACTTGAAGAGGGGAAATGTGAGACTGTAAATGCCACTTGAGCATCCATTATGTTAGGTCAAGTAAAAGATCAGATCAGGAACATTGAAAATAAATTTGGAGCATGAGAGAGAGAGAGAAAGAGAGAGAGAGACAGACAGACGACAGACAGACAGACAGACTGACTGACAGAGACAGAGAGACAGAGAGAGACAAACAGAGACAGAGACAGACAGAGACAAAGACAGACAGAAAACATTTACTTAGAGACATCAGAGGATCATTTTAATTATTTTAGTACCACACCATCCTTTGCTGTCCAGTCACCAATTAAACATTGTCTTTCAGGAAGAGGTCTGAAGGTGCATGTTCCTGGCTGAACTCTACAACATTCATTAATGACGTGTCACTTCTCATCGTCCCATACTTCCTTCACAAGCCCTTCCATTTCAACTGTCTGCAATGCTGGCAAAAATGCCAGAAGGGCTCTCAGCATCATTACCCCTGAGTGTGTCACAGTGTTGGAAAGGTAAACCAAGCTTTATTTTTGAAATTTAAAAATAAATTGTGTATTTAACTAAAGAATGATGGTTTATAAAGTAAATTTTATATACCATACCCACCCCCTTTCACATATACCATACACATCTGTCACCTTGACAAGCACATTTCAAAGCTCTGAGATTCTAGTTTAGATTTTCTTTTAGTGTTGATTCTGTGCTCTGAAATTATAGCTACTTAGGCCTTCCACATCAACAGCAGCACTAAAGTCCTCACCCCTTTCCCCCATTACTTTCTTTTCTTTTCTTCTCCCTACTCTTGGATTTCTGTACTTCCTCCCCCTCTCTATATACTCTAAAGTCAAGACCTTTAAAACTCCTTCAAGATGCTTTTTCTGGTTCTCAAATTTTCCCAGGATTTTCAATGAGTACAGTTATGGTTGCTCAAATATCTATATTCCTTTTTACACTTATGCTGATATAACAATAGTATATATTGTTAACATTTAAGGTTCCTGTAAACATCATTTCATGAACCTGTTCCTTTCTTCATCTAGGTAAAGGAGAGGTAGTAAGTAGAAAGAGCCATGATTCTGCATTCTGTCAATCCAGGTTTGATTACAAGTAGTCCACAAGCACCACAATAATTTGGTGGAGATTTTATTTTATCATTTTTGGAAGGAAGGGGTCACACTGGTTATACCCAGAGCTTACTTCTTGCTCTGCACTCAGATCACATCTCACAAAGACTGAGTATTATGTGGAAAGTTGAGATCCAAATTGGTCAACTGTGTTCAGGACAAGTGCCTACATGATGTCCTGTTGCTATGGTCTTATTTTGTTTGTCATTCCATTTGCAGTGCAGAAATAGCTTAGCTTGATATAATCCCATTTCTTTATTATTGCTTTCATCTACTTGACCACTTTAGGCCTTCATTATTATTGAATAAAATCAACATATCTATTTATTATTGATAATTGGGTTATACAATTAGTATATTTAATTGCCTTTCTGATTAAATATTTAAAACAAATTTAGACCAAAGTTTATGTAGGACCCTCTATAACAATGAGTATATAAAATATAATGAATTTGACACAAAATTATAATTTGAAAAAATTGATAAACTGAAGATTGTAAGACACATGACTAAATTGCTTTTACATTCAGTCTGCAAAACTAAATTTTTATCATTTTTCTAAATAAAAATGTTATTTTAAACTAAAAATATAATATACATATTAAAGAATTGGATTGGGTGTATCAAACTATGATATTAGACCTAAACAATAATTTTTAAATAACTTCCCACATTTTAATAGATTTGAAAAATATATATCTCAAGCATTTACATTAATTTAATTATTAATAAAATACTGATGTTGCAAAATACACAATAAATTATTTTATTAAGTTTTAGTAAAGCAATAGGTTGATTAGGAGCATCACAAATATAAATGTTCGGACACTGAATAGCATCTCCAACCAAGTAAAATATTTTTAAAAGAATGTCAATAAAACCTCATGCCATTGGTTCATTATGTTACTGTGAAAATCAAGCAGCCTCAAAATATACTTATTTATTATTCAAATATTATTATTTTAAAGCTGTATGTATTAAAAGTTATTCGGTACCAGAGAAACAGAATAAGGGAATGGCTTTGAAATGATGTTGGGAGCAGAGCGATCCTGCAACCGGTAGGGCATTGTCTTACACGTGCTAACTAACCTAGGAGGGACTGTGGTTTGATTTCCTGGGGTCCAATATGGTCCCCCATGCCAGGATCGATTTCTGAGCACCAATCCAGGAGTAAATTCTGAGAGTCACCAAGTGTGACACTTGGGTCACCAAGTGTGGCTCCCCCAAAATAAAATGAATGGGGGCCCGGGAGATAGCATGGAGGTAAAGCGTTTGCCTTTCATGCAAAAGGTCATCGGTTCAAATTCCGGTGCCCCATATGGTCTCCCGTGCCTGTCAGGAGCAATTTCTGAGCATGGAGCCAGGAGTAACCCCTGAGCACTGCCGGGTGTGACCCAAAAACCAAAAAAAAAAAATGAATGATCTTGAGCACAGAACCATAACTATGCCCTGATCAACACTGGTTTGGGCCCCAAATGGCCCCGAAATAATAATTATAAAGATTATTGCATTAACTTATTTAAGTATGTAATAATTTTAGTTATACTAAGAGAATTAAATAAGAGACATTTATACAATATCTCTTCTACCTTTATCTTTATTATATTCATTACTTTTCTTTCCTCTTTATCATCATATTTCTCATAGTTTTCAATAAAAAGAAATGTATATTTTGTTTTTTGGGGGGAGTGTAATATTGGGAGCCACACCTAGTGATGCTCAGGAGTTACTCCAGCTATGAGCTCAAAAATTGCTCCTGTTTCAGGGGACCATATCGGACTCCAAGGATCGAACCCAGGTCCACTCTGGGTCATCCATGTCCAAAGCACACACCTTACTGCTGTGCTATTGCTCTGGCCCTTAAACATTTTCTTTTTAAGTTAAAAACCTAAACTATCCAACTGTTGGCCAAACAATATTTCAATGCACCACTGGTTTAGAATAAAGGTGGGTGGAATCTCAAGGAAACATGGTCATTTACTGTTAAAATAAATTTATAAAAAAGATCAACCCCTGGCCCTGGTTGTTGTTATGGGATTAAGGTCTATGGAATAGTCATCACCTGTTTATTCTCCCAAGGGAAGGCAGAAGTCAACCTCTGTCACATCTGGGAAGTGAGGCCAAGCTGAAGGGAATGTCTTTAGCTGCAACATGCCTGTATAAATAGGTTACTTGAACTGTAAGACAATAATTGGAAAGTTTCTGTATCTTTAATCATAGGTTAAGCTGTCTTCCAAAACTCTGTGATGTTTTTAGTCAATATGAGGACTAATGTTTGTCTCAGCAAATTATTCACTAAGAAGGTAACTTGAAATGA
>PVKC010031863.1:0-14419 GCA_004027635.1 Crocidura indochinensis | reverse complement strand
AAAAGAAAAATGTGTGCCTTTGTACAAAAAGGTTGAAAAACACAATCCTAGTTCAACACAAGTTCTAGGGTAATATGTTATCCTAGGAAGTTTATGACTATGCTGATTTAGAAGATGGTTTTTAGAAAAAAGCTATCAAGGTATTTAAGAATGTAGGCTATTTAAATTGAGATAAAAAATAATTGTTTTGATTTGTCCTCCACCTCCAAGAATTATCTTGTCTAATTAATAACATTATGGGCACAAAATTACTTAAAAAGTAACTTGCTAATTAATAAGTAACATGACAAGATAAGTAACATGACAAGATAACTGACAAGATAAGGGTTTTGATATACATATAATGTTACTTATGAAGAAAATAGAAAACACAATGCTAGAACATAATCAGCTTGAAATCAAATGTCCTAGGTTCAATTCCAAACTATTGAAACTAACTCAGAATAAAATAGAAATACTGCAAGGACATATAACAAGAGACTAAATTAGTCATTTTAAAACTTCCCATTAGAAAAAATTCCACGTCAAGTGGAATTTAGGTGGGAATTTACTGGTCAAGTCTACCAAATGTTTAAATACAAATTACTGGCCAATTCTACCAAATGTTTAAACACAAATTAACACCAATGAAATAGAAAAAAAATCAGATTTCATGTATCTGAGTTTCAGTTTCTTTACCTATAAGGAGAAGAAAATAGTATATCATCTTAGATATGATTATGATAGTTAATGAGCTTATAGCCTTAAGAATTTAGCATAATTTGGGGCCAGAGAGATAGCATGGAGGTAAGGCATTTGCCTTGCATGCAGAAGTCAGTGGTTCGAATCCCAGCATCCCATATGGTCCCCTGAGCCTGCCAGGAACAATTTCTGAGTGTAGAGCCAGGAATAAACCCTGAGCACTGCTGGGTGTGACTCAAAAACCAAAAAAAAAAAAAAAGATTAGCATAAATTAGTTTTTCAAGTTAGATTTTCTAGGGGGCTTCCCAGGTGGTATTCAGAATGTAGTGGCTTCCTCCAGGAGATTCTCAGACAACCAATTGGACTAGAAGTTCAATAAGTTCAATACAAAGTTCCTAAGATATTGAGGATTCTCTGACACCCCCAAGTGCAAGGAGTTTTCAGGGCCACGCCAGGAGGTGCTTGGGGGCTGTACCCAGCAAAGATCAGAAACCATGTGGTACTAGAGAATGAGCTCAGGGTGAATGGCATTTGCCATGCTTCATGTACTATCTCTTTGGATCCTAAAGTAGCCATTTTTGAATGTGCTTACATAAGTTAAGTAAGTATTGTTAAGATTTAGATCATATATTTAAGATATATTTAAGATTCTAGATCATATATCTATATATCTATATACACTATATATATATATCATGATGTAGTACAAACAGTATAGATCATTTACCTATAAATATGCAGTCAGCATAGTTTATCAAGAAGGTAGTTTTTAATTTAGTCATGCATGTTTTATGTAGGGTCATAATTTTTTTGTTTTTTTTTGGGGGGGTGGCATACCCAGTGACATTCAGGGACTACTCCTGGCTATGCCTTCAGAAATTGTTCCTGACTTGGGGGACATATAGGACACCAGGGGATCGAACCAAGGTCTATTTTAGGTTAGCACATGCAAGGCAAACGCCGTACCACTTGTGCCACCACTCAGGCCCTTAGGGCCATAATTTTGAATAAATTATACTATATGAAAACTATCTTATGTAAACTGTTTGGTGAAATTAAGTGACATCAAAATGAGTAGTACAAAAGACAAATTTTGCTGATTTTGTAAGAATAAATTAAATAATAATTTATACCCAGTATTGGTTGGATATAGTAGGTACTTGATATGCTGGAGTCACAATTTAAAATACATTAAAATAATAATTTTTTCTAATTTTATCTTAAAAATATGTAAATTGCAATTCTGTTTTACATTGCTATTTATAATGATTTCTCATGCACATAATTGCTACATTATACCTATTACGAGTGGTCCTCTTTCAAGGACCCCAATATTCCTCTTTCTCAACTCCTACCCCCATATAAATTATTAAAATACAGCAGCTCTTAAACCCTAGAATGGACTGGTTTCTAGACTTCATTAAATCAGGGCAATCAGGCATTGGATATTGCAAATCCCTTCTACCTGATTCTTATGTAAATGTTTTGAAACCCAGCCATGTGTTTTGAAGCTCAATAAAATGAGTATCTACTGTCTTCTCTTTCTCTTCACTTACCCCAAATACTAAGATTTAAATATTTTCAAAGAATAGAAATCTATAAAGCAAATTGTTGAACCTATAGGCATCTTCCAGCATGTCAAGTTCATCTATTAATTTATTATTAGAAACTTTTAAATATTTTATTGTGATTAGAATAATGCAACTGTTTAAAAAGCAATAGGTTTGGGACCAGAGCTGTGGTGCAAGCAGTAAAGCATCTGCCTTGCAGAAGCTAGCCTAGAAGGACTGGGTTTCAATCCCACAGTGTTCCATATGGTCCCCCCAAGCCAGGAGCAATTTCTAAGTTCATAGCATGAGCTATGTGTGGCCCAAAAAACCAAAATAATAAAATAAAATAAAAAGCAATAGGTCAATCTAATATTGGTAAGCTTTCATTAATAAATCTTGCTCAATAGTCAAAATCTTCCTATATCATATTACATATTATGTAACTTTTTGCTTTTACTCCTTGGCTACCTCTCATTTGAAAACAAGTATGTCCATCAGGGCAAGGTAGTCTTTATTTTCACACCTTAGAAATGCACATGGCATATACAAGATATGCAAAAAAATTCAATAATCTACATGAAAAAACATCTAGAGGGATAAACTATTGAAACTGACTCAAAATAAAATAGAAATTCTGCAGGGATATATAACAGAGACTTAATTAGTCATTTAAAAGTTTCCCATTATAAAAGATTTCATGCACCGGAGTGATAGAACAGAAGTAGGGCATCTGCCTTGCTTGCGACCAACACTGGATGGACCCCGGCTTGATTCCAAGCATCCCATATGATACCCCAAGCCTGCCAGGGACCATTTCTGAGCACAGAGCCAGGAGTATCCCCTGAGCAATGCCAAGTGTGAACCCTCTCTCCAAAAAAAAAAAGAGAAAAGATTCCATCCTAAGTGGAATTTAGGTGGGAGTTTACTGGCCAAGTCTAACTATTTTTTAAATATAAATTAACTGGCCAATTCTACCAATTGATGAACACAAATTAACACCAATTTATCACAAACTTCCAACAAGTAAAAGAAAGGGAGCTCATATTCTACTTCATAGTATAGATACTATCCTTATTGCTAAACCAGAAAAGCATTACAAGAAAATTGCAGACCTATGTATCTTATTAGTGTAGGTGTGAGAACAAATTCTAAACAATACTAGCAATACAAGCAATCTATATACCAGATTTTGCAATAGCATCAAGTACTATTTTTCACAAGAATCAGTAGATAGGACTTTGCCTGCATTCGGCTGATCTGGGTTCAATTCCCAATACTCTATATGGTCCCCTGAGTACTGTCAACAATTATTTCTAAGGGCAGAGACAGAAGTAACCCCTAAGCATTGACAGGTGTAATAACCAGATGCAAGCTGGTTCAATATATACAAATAATTAATATTAAAAATGATGTTACAGAAGATAGACTAAAAGCCACATGATCCTTTCAACAGATGCAGGAAAAACACTCAATGAATTGCAATGCCTTTTTTTTTCTGATAAATGCATATGTATACACAGATTAGAAGGGAACTTCCTCAAATTGATAAAGGGAAGCTACAATACACTCCCTCTCCCAACACAATTAACATTGATTTTTATTGTAGTTTAGGTTAAAATCATGTCAATATTGTATGCCAATGGTTTTGACTTACAAACTTAACATCAAAGTATCCCAAGGTCCACTCCCCCCAATGACATCCCTCTTAAGTTATATCTGACCCTCTTCTTCCTTCTCTCCTTCCTTGCACCTAGACTATCTTAGGTTTGGGCTATATTTACTGTATAAAACTACCTCTCTTTTAATGCACACCAAGTGAAAATTATAAAACATAAGAGAAAAAGAGTAGAACCCTCAAAGGTTAACAGAACATTTTTAATAAAGCCAGACTTTGGAGTGCCAAAAATCATTTTACATTTGTCATTTGTAGTGAGTAACTGATTTTTTAAATTGTGATCTACATTGAGAGCAGGGAGAAGGGATGCCTCCAAGAGCAGCTGGCTGAAGTGCAGTGATCAAAAGGACAGCTAGAGAGAGACAGCGAGCCTTCTCTGTGTGCCATAAAAGATAAACAGAGGACTTGAGCACCGGAAAGCCGCAGACCCGTGACAGAAAGAGATGCAGCACTTGGTAACTCAGCTCCTCTTCACCCTGAAAGATGAATCAGGACAAACAGAGAATTGAGCACAGGAAGGCCACATACCAGTGATGACACTTGGCAGCTGAATGGGATGCAGCTCTCAGTAACTCAGCTCTTCTGTGTGTCCTAAAACATTAATCAGGACAAGCAGAGGACTGAGTGAAGACACCTGGCAGCTTGAGATGTGGTGGTAAGAGGGAGGTGAATCACTTGTCCCTGAAGCTGGAGTAAGTTTCAGCATGCCGTATACCAGAGTATAAAAAAGTATTAAGAAGTTTTCATGGTTTGAAAAGTCGTTTTATATGCCAGAAAATAATGGTAGTTACACCCAAGTTGCAGCAAACTATAAAATTTTATCTTTTTCTTATTGCTGCATAGTAGTATTCCATTGAGTATATTTACCACTACTTTTTATTCATTCATATCTGTCATTGGATATTTTGGGTTGTTTCCCTATCCTGCCATTTGTACAAGCACTGCAATGAACATAGTTAGGCATATATCTTTCCAACATGATATTTTATGTTTGGGTGGTAGATCCCAAGAAATGGAATTACTGGTCATATGAATATCTAGTATCACTATTGTTTTTGGTTTGGGAGCCACACCCAATGGCTCTCAGGGTTAACTTCTGACTCCGAACTCAGAAATTACTCCTCACAGGCTTGGGGTACCATATGGAACTCAGGGGATTGGATCTGAGTTTCCCGCATGCAAGACAACCAGTCTATCTGCCGTGCTATTTCTATGACTCTATTCTTAAGAAGTCTCCTTACTCTTTTCTAGTAAGTTGAACTAGATGACTAACATATCAATAATGAACAAGGGTTCCTTTTTCATACATTCCCATCAAAACTAATTGCTTTCAGTCTTTAGAATATATGTCATTCTCACTGGTGTGAGAGGATATCATCATTTGTCTACTGACCATTCAGTGCTCCTTTTCTATTTTGCTTTTTCCTGGGAGTGGGTGTAAGCCTGGTGGTGCTCAAGGATCATCACCCCTGGCAGGGCTCAGGAGACAATCTCTGGGCCAGGGATCAAACCCAGGCAAAGAGCATGCAAGGCAAGTACCCTACCTGTTATCACTCTAGCCCCTCTCATGTTTTCTCATTGATTTTTCTGTAGATCTTTCCAGTGATGAATATTAAAGTTTCCTAATACCATTGTATTGCCATTAATATGTTTCCTCAGGTCTATTAGTAGTTGCTATATGAATTTTACTATTTCTTCATTTTGTGCATATATGTTAATAAGATGTTGAGTTCTTTCCATTTGTTTCTTAACCTTTTGAAACATTAATTCTATTTCTCAAACCTTCCTTATTTTAAGCACTATTTTATCTCATCAGTTATGCCATCCCTGCCCTTTTTAAGCTTATAATTTGCCTGTATTACTGTTTTCTACCCTTTGAACCTATGTTTATTGTGAGTTCAAATGTGTCTCTTATAAGTAGCAGAAGGTTGGAAGATGAGTACATTGGTGATGAGTGTGGTGTGGGATATATACATGGGAAACCATAATACTATATATTATAGTATTTCAATAAAAAATCTTTAGACTTCTGTTATAGCTGTCTTTTGGGATCTGTAAGCTATTAAGACTTCTAATTAAATAGATCTAAATTTTTCTCTAAACAAGCAAATAAATAAAGCAATACTCTCACATCTAAAAATTTGCAAAATTTGTATTCCCAAGTCATTGAAATACTCAAACAATTTAGGTGTTCCTAAGACCCAGTTCACCTATTTTTACAGGGTGAAGCAAAATGACTCTAGTGCCAAAGTAATTTTGCATCAGCAGGGGCCTGTATTCTTTCAGCTATACTGTTTTAATGCTCAGAAAAATGCTGTGTTTGAAGCATATTGTAGGACTGACACATCTTTCAAATGTAACATTTCCTATGCCTGCATTTTTTCCTAGTCCCTTACCTATCATTAGATGAAACTTTTATGACTACTTGCAGACAAAGGCCAGAAACACAAAGGGAAGAAAAAGAGAATAGTTCAGTCAATAACAGATCAGCAATTTCAGCTCAGCTGAGGAATTCAGCCTTTTAACCCAGATTGCTGAAAAGGCTGGATTTGGTTGAGTTGAAACTGACTGGTGATGGGTTTTAAACCATTTAGAAATGGGCTTTAAGTGCCCTCATGTTCTCCTGTAGAGTACTTGTTCATCTGGTAACCAAATCACAGACTCTCACACCAGTCACTTAAGCTGTTTGCTTCTGTTTCTTTACCTGTTAAAAGGAATCTATTAATGCTGTTTTCTCCTTTGATATGTCATATTTCTATAAAATCCTGCAAATGAAAAATGATTAGAAAAGCAAGTCACGGCGCTAAATTGTGACTTAAATAGTCAGTAATAAAAACAGCTCACTGCAGGCATGAGAGTGGAATTTTGATTTCTCTCTAACAATAATAACGTGCATTCATGGAGGGTTTTACTATGTGCGTGGAATTATTTTAGATACTTTCCTTATTTAATCATTTATATAACCCCTTTGAAACCCTGTGGGTTTACAATTTCTCTATGCAATGCAGAGAATAATAATTCTACATCACAGAATTAAAATAGTTCTAGACACAGAGGAAGCATTTCGTAAATGTTAATTATTATTCAGTTCACAGTTCCTTCTTTTTGACTCCTTGAAAATTTAGGTATTTGCTTTTATCTAATTTTTTCTGATACCTGTTTTTCCTTCATGACATTACAAAAAGTCACACTCAATTTTTTAAAGAAATTTTAGGATGCAAAGTTGAATACTTTTAAGTAACAAAGGCATGTATATTTGGTATCTTGTCTTCTCTACTATCTTTTCATTTCCTTTCTTGCCAAGTTTTCTGCCATGTTTGCCTTGTTAAATAATTCTGGTATTTGAGTGGTATATTTTAACATTTAAAAGTAATATTGAATGTGTTCTTCCCAGACTCTAGAATACTTTTTGTTGTGTGATGTTTAGAGTGATCTCTAGAGTTAAATTCTATTTCAGCATTTGCTGATATACTGTGTGAAGTGGTTCATTCATCTCAATCTAAGCTTTCTCAGATATAAATTAAATTAATGAAATATACACCTTATTTATAAATATATAATTATTTTGAAATTTTATAATGCATAAATATTTTAGCACAGTTCCTGGCACAATAGAGCAATACATAGAAAAAGTCAACAGAGTTTATTTTTGTAATGATAGTAGAGAATAATAAAAAAATCATTTTTATAATGATAGTTTGATTTTTATAAAATCTATTCCAACCCATTGAAACAGTGTGAAAAACCATTATAAAAATAAAAAAGGACAATCTCTTGTGTCTAGAGAAAAAATAAAGGGGCCTTGAGATACTAAAGCAGACAACCTTGAGTTTACAAATATCTCAATAAAGAAAAGGCTTTGGAAAAGCAGTTCCAGTCAATTACAGGACCTGACTCAGAGACCAGAATCACGATCCTATTTCAATTTTCTTGTCATTAGGCCACTAAATACACACTATCTTACACATTTCAAGCTTCTTACTAGCTACCAATCATATCAGCAGTGTATATAGTCCTTGTATACATTACAACTTTAACAGTGAACTAATTATGCTACTCTTGCCCAAATCATTAGTTGGGGTTTGGTGAGTGGTCAAAAAGGAAGTTAAATAAAAGGATTGGTGTTAATATAAATATACATATTCCTATACAGATACATGCTCATTCCTCCTAATTATCTTACTTTTATGCTTTTTACACAAGACCTGGTGTATGATATTCTTTTGAGAACACTCACACTTCTATTTATCTCTTTCTTTTATTTGATATAGTTCATTTTCATTTTACTTGAGGCACCGTGGTTAAAGATGTACTATTAATGAAAGGGTTCCATGCATAACACAGTCTTGTGCCATATTCTCCCTCCATTGTTACCATAGTGTCCCTCATTCCCAATTCTACCTATGCTGTCCTTTCTCATGGTAAGCTTACTAATTAAGACAAGTCCTCATTTTTGTTGCCTTTGGGCATTTGTTACACTCCTAACTTTGTTTCTTTATAACTCACTTATGAGAGAGATTATCTATAATCTGTATCTCTCCTTCTCACTAATTTCATTCAAAATTATGCTCTCTAGATCTGTCCACGTAGCAGCAAATCTCATTATTTTACCTTTTTTTTAAAGCTGTGTTTATCTTTTTGTTTGTTTTGGCTTAGTATTCAGGGATCACTCTTGGCAAGCTAAGGGAACATTATGGGGTGTCAGAGGTCAAATCCAGGTCAGTCAAGAGCAAGGCAAATGCCTTACCCACTGTACTATTGCTTCTATCCCTATGTTGATTTTAATAAATATTTTCAACTACACATAATCTTGCCCTTGGATTTTTTTTTTTTTTGGTTTTTGGGCCACACCCAGTGACGCTCAGGGGTTACTCCTGGCTATGCGCTCAGAAGTCTCCCCTGGCCTGGCCTGGGGGACCATATGGGGCACGGGGGATCGAACCGCGGTTGTCCAAGGCTAGCGCGGTAAGGCAGGCACCTTACCTTCAGCGCCACCGCCCGGCCCCGTTCCTTGGATTTTTTTTTAACTAATACAAATTACCTGATTTGATTTTGTTTTATTGCATGGAGGCCTCTTTCACATCTTTTTCTGAACCTCAAATTGTTAAATCTTGTTTCATCCTGAGTTCCTAAGATTCAGATCCCTAAGATTCAGAGTGGCAAGGATTTTTCCAATGCAAAACAGATCAAAGATATATAGGTGTGTGGTCAGTTAGCTACTTCCTAGGCCAAGATAAATGCCCATTCCCACAAGAAATTAACTTGGTCTTTCCTTATTTCTGTAGCCTTCCCAACTCTGTTCTTCCATGACTGTTATATGCTTAACCTTACTGTGACTGACTGTTTATATTCTTGATGATGACAAAAGGTAACACAGTTGATAATTTTATTGAAATGCCAACTCTTTGATAAGCCATCAGGGAACCTAGAAGAGTAGGGTTCTATGAATATGTCATGGCCCACTCCTTTTAGTTGAAAAAATCTCCAGAGATTTTTCATGGCTATCCCATGGGAACTGTGTTGGTTGATGAGGCCTGCTTTTAGGATGGCACACAACTATAGAAGACAAGCAGGGAAGGCAAGTAGAAGAATGAGTTCAGGGAATGGTTCTAAAAAAAGAACTCCAGTGAAGAGTCCCTTTTCTTCTGTTTGGCATTATTATTTGTGAAAAAACAATGAGAATATGGGGCTGGAGAGATGGCACAGCGGTGGGGCATTTTCCTTGCATTTGGTGGACCTGGGGGCGACCTGGGTTGATTCCTGGCATCCCATATGATCCCCAGCCTGCCAGCAGTGATTTCTGAGTGCAGAGCCGGGAGTGGTCCCTGAGCACCTCTGTGGGCGGCCCAAAGAACAATAAATCAATCAATAAAGTTTAAACCAAAAAAAATGGGAATACATGGGGTCATCTTACTGTGGATCACCTGTGGATAAAAAAGGAGGATCCTTGTGGATCCAGAGGAGGACAATGGAATTGAAGCCCTAAGATACTGAGCTTGAAACTGCCTATCTATGAGCTTTTAGGTATATAGTCTTATGCATAGCTCTCTTTTTATTATAGTACATTCAGTTTATTGCACTCTGGCAGTCAGATTGTAACCAGAAGACTGGATAAAAAAATAACTGACTTCAGCATAAACTTTATTTGAGGAAAGGAAGGAGAAACTAAGGTAACAGAAGGAAATGGGGTATAATTAAATATAAGCCCAGAAACATAGCAAACCTTCTCTTATTATATTCTCTTTAGTAGGAAGATGAGCATGCACTCTGTACTGGATTAGGACATACAAGATAGAAAGATAAAGAGGCTGAGAAAGAAAGATGCTTGAAAGGATTATCTTCTATAATCTTGACTGCATATCCTGGGCCCATTCTTTTTTTAAATTTATTTAAAGAAAATGCAGCACATAGTTGACATAATGCATTTGCTTCCAATAAGTCAAATAAAACATATTGAAAAAATAGAAAGGAAAGTAATGGAATTGAACACTTAAAAAAAAGAAAAAAGAAAGAAAAAGTACAGTAGCAAGCATATTTGTGAAAATTATTGTATTTTTAATGAACTCATTAATATAATGGCATCCACATCTCCTAAAATGTGCTTTTTACCTGAGTTGTGCTTTATTGTATAATTTGTATTTTATTGAAAAACTTGTTTTATGCAGGATTTTGCATAGAGTGGTGATTATGAGAAACTTACACATCACAATGTAACAAACAACTCCTTGAGTTAGTTTGTAAGGTGTAAAGTATAAAATGAGTTAATATGCACAAAACAGGATAACAAGTACATTATCAATGGCTACTTTTGCTGTGATAACGTGAAATGGAGTAGGTAATATTTCACAAATTTCAGAATTTTGTTCATACTCTCTCATTATAAGGGATGGGATATTTGAAAAATGTTCAAGGTTATAAAATTAATGAGGAGAGATCACTGGCACCTCGGCTTCTTTTCTTACCTACAAAAATGAAACCAATTACAGAAGACTAATTAAAACGTCTTTGAACACCTCTCAATTGTATATATAAATATATATACCATATATTATATACATATATAAATATATGATAAGTATTATTGTAACATATTATGCAATATATACTTATGTAATACATATATAATATATACAATATATAAATTCTCCTTGTTATGGCAAATATTTTTTTTTTGGTTTTTGGGTCACACCAGGCAGTGCTCAGGGGTTACTCCTGGCTCCATGCTCAGAAATTGCTCCTGGCAGGCACAGGGGACCATATGGGGCACCGGGATTTGAACAGATGACCTTTTGCATGAAAGGCAAACGCCTTACCTCCATGCTATCTCCCGGGCCCCTGTTATGGTAAATTTTTTTTAGATGGAAGAAATCTAAGTCTCCTAGCTGTTGGAACTGGGTAGAAATTATAGCCAGATGCCTATTCAAATTTTAGTCTGAATTCTAACCACCTTTCAATATTTGTGCCTGAAGAGAGAAAGACATACATGGATACCATTCAGTTATTGGCAGATCACAGTCTAAGGGACAAGATACATTTATTTTTATCTTCCCATCACATTGTTATCTTTTCTGTAGCAATTCCACAACACAGTACATACAAAATTTTAGGACCTGGGGTGAAAGATTTTTCTATACTATTTAAAGTATACAAGATATGACTACCTAAGAAGGAATATGGTTTTCTTTGTGTTGAAATTGCCTCAGGAACCTCTATGACATAATTCCCCTTTATTTAATCCTTATTTTGTACTGGGCTAAGAGCAATCATAGATACAAACTTCCTGCAATTATTTTCACTCTCATTTGACACTTCAATTATCATTCAGTCTATAAATGGTGCTGTTTTGGTTTTATATTCTATACTTTTCTAGCTTGCCAGACCTATAAGAACTTTTTCAGATGATTAATAGGGAATGATGGGTCAATTAATTTTAATCATTGTGTCATCTCTTTGAGGAATGATGAAAATTAAAATGAGGGCGGCCTACTAAATATGTACTTTTATTTTCCAAGCTGGTATTATTAAAACAAGAGTCAGCTGGGTTTTTAAAGTGGTTGTTTTCAAAGTGTGTTCCTTAGTCACTGGGAGTTTTTGGTGACTTTATTTTAGAAGAGTAATGAGATTAAGATGGCACTTCCCCTCCTTTTTGCAATGCTAACATTTGCTCTGATAGCATAGAAGCAAGATGCTGACACTTTAGCCCAATCAAAACAGTAATACCAATATGTATTAGTAATCATTGTATTCTTCGCTGTCACAGACACGAAGTTAAACTAATGGACAAATATTAGTTTCACACAAGGATGTACTCTTTTTGCCTTCCCTTTCAGAATGACAACTGCAGCTACGAGTATGCTCAGGGTTCAGAAGAGGCTCATTTCTAGTGTCTTTAACGATGGCAAGAAGATCTGGCTGGACCCTAACGAAACCAATGAAATCGCAATGCAAACTTGCATTTCAGATCGGGAAGTTGATCAAAGAAGGGCTGATAACCTGTGACTATACATATACTATACTATAACTGTACACAATCTTGTGCTGGAAAAAAAAAAACTTTCTTTGGCACACCACAAGGGCTTGCATTCGGGCATAGGTAAGCGCAAAAGTATTACCAATGCCAGAATGCAGGAGAAGTTAATCTGGAAGAGGATAATGAGGATTCTGTGCCCCCTGCTCAGGAGATACCAGGAATCTAAGAAGATTGATCGCACATGGATCACAGCTTATACCTAAAAGTGAAGGAAAAAATATTCAAAAACTGGAGAATTTTCACTGAACATATCCAGTTGAAGGTAGACAAATTCCACCCGAAGCTCCTGGCTGACCAGGCTGCAGCCTGCAGATCTAAAACCCTTGAAAAATCATGTAAGCGCCAAGAAGAGGGTGCTGTGCAAAGAAGAAAACCAAGACTGTCTAAAGAAGGGGGGCGAGCAAGAAATGAAAGTTTCAAATAAAAGTTCAAAGAACAATACAACTTTTCCTGTCTATATGTAGCGGCCTTCTGTGTTCCTAGTCATTGAATTCAACAAAACTTTTTCAATCTATATTTAGTGGCCTCCAGTGCTATTGATCATTGAATTCAACAAGACTTTGGGGAAAAAAAGTAAAAGTATGTTATGAAGAATGAAAAATTATTACTATTTTGAAGTTTCAAAATTCATGAACTGAACTTAAACTATTCACTTTTTACCCCTAAGGAGACCTGATTTGATTGAAAAAGATCGAAAAACATACAATATTTACAAATAATTCATGTGTGATATAAAACCAGGAATGAAAAAACGAAGAAAGGAAGGAAGGAAGGAAGGAAGGAAGGAAGGAAGGAAGGAAGGAAGGAAGGAAGGAAGGAAGGAAGGAAGGAAGGAAGAAAGAAAGGAAGGAAGAAGGAAGAATTTAGAACAACAATGAAGAAATTTCCACTTGTTAAGTTTTTCTATAGAATCAAAGAATAATATCCACAGTTATGTTAAAAATTATTAAAATATTTTCTCTTGCAACTAATATTTATATGAGACAGATTTTATTTATATACCTCAATTTCAAACAAAATAATGCGAGAGAGGAGCCGGAGAGATAGCATAGAGGTAAGACGTTTGCCTTTCATTCAGAAGGTCATTGGTTCAAATCTGGGCATCCCATATGGTCCCCCGAGCCTTCCAGGAGCGATTTCTGAGCCTGGAGCCAGGAGTAACCCCTGAGGGCTGCCGGGTGTGACCCAAAAACCAAAAAAAAAATAAAAATAAAATAAATAATAATAATGCAAGAGAATGAAGGCAGAAACAGATCTGAGAATACAATTGTTTTCAATAAAGACACACAAACAGAAAATCAACTATACTTATATTCTCACTAAATTTTGTTTTAGAAAATGTAATTATTTTTATAACCAACATGTTATTTATATTACTATATAATGGAATTGTCTAAAAGAGAAATTTTAAGTTAATCACTTTAAATGTCTTTTTAAATTTTATACTGTACACAATTAAGATGCAATTTATGAAAACGAAAGCTTTCAGGAATTCTCAGTTGTTTTAAAAGTTTAAATGGTTCCTAAAACCTAAAAGCTTGAGATGGACCTTTCATAGGGCCCTGAAATTGATTTAAAGATGTTATTTCTGAAGAATGATTATGAACCTATAACACTAGGATCATATCAATTGTGTGTGTGTGTGTGTGTGTGTGTGTGTGTGTGCGCGCGCGCGCGCAACCTCAGTTTTCAACATAATAAATTGAACTCATGGGTTCCTAACAATAAAGCCCATTCAAAGAGCTTCCCACATGTTGCCATTTCTTAAATGACATCTTTAAAGAAATGACTGAAAGGCACACATTGCAAATTAGTATTCTTCTCTTTAAAAAAACGTCTTAAGAGTAGTCTTTTAAAATATTTTTTAAAAACTCCCACCGAATTAAAACTCTCCACCCTCAGTTCTTAATCCATTAGACATCAAGACTGACCTACTACCCCAACGAACCAGTACCCAGCATCCAAACGAAGGGACAAGCAGTC
>PVKC010031862.1:0-14419 GCA_004027635.1 Crocidura indochinensis | reverse complement strand
AAAAAAAGAAAGAAAGAAAGAAAGAAAATAAAAAGGAGGGTGGGGGAAAGAGAGAGAGAGAAGGAGGGAGGGAGAGAGAAATGTCTGCCACAGAGACAAGCAGTGGGGAGGGAAGGGGGGAAAGCGGGAGGGAAACATTGGTGGTGGGAAATGTGCCCTGATGAAGGATGTTGGACACAGTATGACTGAAACTCAGTAAGGAACAACTTTGCAATTATGAAAAAGAATATCCTAACTGTATTACAAGCAAGCTTGCAACCATGGTGTTTAAATAAAGTATTAAAAAAGGAGAGGGTGGGGCCAGAGAGATAGCACAGTGGTGTTTGCCTTGCAAGCAGCTGATCCAGGACCTAAAGTGGTTGGTTCAAATCCCGGTGTCCCATATGGTCCCCTATGCCTGCCAGGAGCTATTTCTGAGCAGATAGCCAGGAGTAACTCCTGAGCACTGCCGGAGGTGTCCCAAATACAAAACGAAACAAAACAAAACAAAAAAAAAAAAAAAAAAAAAAAAAAAAAAAAAAAAAAAAAGAGAGAGGGAATAGGGCCTGAGCAATACACAGCAGTAGGGCATTTGCCCTGCACACGACCAACCCAGGACGGATCCCAGTTCAATTCCCCTGAGCCTGTCAGGAATGATTTCTGTGTGTAGAGCTAGGAGTCACCCCTGAGCACAGCCAGGTGTGACCCAAAAAAAACAACAAAAAAGGAAAAATAAAATTCTGTGCAGCCGGTTTCTCCAACGTGTGTGCCCATACCCCAGTTTTGGTTCTGTCATTTCTCTGTTGTTCCTTACAACTCCCCATCCTCAGTTCATCAGTGCATTTCTCTAAGGCTGACAGATCTCCTTTTCTTCTAGGACTCTCCTGCTCTCTGGAAAAGTCCCTTCCCCTTAGAAGTTGCCTCCACCTTCCTTAATAAAACAATGCTGCTTCACTGTCTTCTTCTGAAGTTCTTTTTTTATTTTCTTTTTTAATTTATCTTTTGAGTCATACCTGGCAGTGCTCAGTGATTCCTCCTAGCTCTGCTCAGGGGACCATATTGAATGTCAGGGATCAAACCCACATCGGCTGCAAGCAAGGCAAGTGACGTAACCGCTGTGCTATCATCATCACTCTGGCCCCTCTCCTAAAGCTCATGACCTGAGTAGAGATTGGGCAGCCCCCTTCTTTTCCTGTACCTGAATCTGAGGCCCATAGAGGCACAAAAGGGTGACAAAGGATAGCACCCAGCTATACAAGACAAGTGGGGCTCAGATGTGGTCTGACAACTGCTTTGTGAGGTTGGCAGGACCTTAGTGGCCACACCGCATGTCTCCTGAGGCACAAACTCCCCAATTTCAATAGCAGCCTTCAGCTCTCTAAATCCAAACAAAGGTTCCTAGAGCAGAAACTGCCTTTCCAAATTCTGGTCTTATAAAATATGGGAGCTTTTACAAGCCATGCCTACAAGACACTAACTGAAACCAAAGGCCTAGAGTAATTCAAACAATAACTAACAATGAAACCACCTCGAGATTGGTTGCCCTGTTTTTAAAATCCCAGCTTTGGGGCAAGTGAGGCAAAGTGCCTATCTGGGATAGGCAGACCAAGGCTCCATCTCTAGCACCACACAAACTAAACAATAATAATCATAACCACTCACGAAGGAATTAAAATCTCAGGCTGTGGGCCTGGGAGATAGCATGGAGGTAAGGCGTTTGCCTTTCATGCAGAAGGTCATTGGTTCGATTCCCGGTGCCCCATATGGTCCCCCGTGCCTGCCAGGAGCAATTTCTGAGCATAGAGCCAGGAATAACCCCTGAGCACTGCCGGGTGTGACCCCCCAAAAAAAAATCTCAGGCTGCTTGCATAAACATCATTTTCTTGAAAAGCCTAAAGCATCATGGGCTGCTCAGACCCCAGGTTTCTGGTAAGAGTAATAGCAACTCAGCATCTCATTCGAGACAGGTATCTCCGACACCACCTGCATCACCCCAAATCTGACCTGTTGTGCTCCACTTTCTGAGAGCAGCTACCTACTTCCAGGGTCCCAAGCCTCGGGCTCACCCCATAATGTCTGCATTCTTGATGCAAAGAAATGGTGAACAGTAACTTGCAGCCGCCAAAGAGGCTCTTTCGAGGTGTTCTATGGCAGCCACCAAGCCCATCCCAGTCCATTCTTTCTCCCTTCCCTCTGCCTGCAGCCTACTCATGCCTTTCTACATCACAGAACTGCACACTTCAAACCTGCTACATTCCAACTCCCAGGAGCCTTCCTGCCTTTCATCCCGTCACTTGTACATAGCAGGAACATCCCAGGTCTTGGTACTCAGCAGGGCCACCTGGCTAAGAGCTGCAAAGGAAGGACTTTGTCCCCATTTCGGATGATAAAAGGTCTCTCCTTGAAGCCCCAGCCACTCACTCCACAGCCCAGATTTTTACTCTGTCAGAAGCTTCAGACCTCTTCGTGTTTTCCACAAAGAGCTGTTGAATTCCTACCACTGTGGCTGCTTTGGAGACAGGCTATCTGAGAGTGATCAAGGTGAAAGTCCTGGGGTGAGCTGAGTCCGGTGTAACTGATGCCCTGGGAGTGACCATGATGCAGAGGAAACATCGTATATTTAGCAAGGCCAGGATTGCCCACCATCCCCCACAGAAGAGACATGCAGAGGACAGATTCTCCAGAACCTTCCAAGCAACCACTTTCCTGCTTACATTCTGATTCTGAAAGCAGAGAAAGGAGCTGAGAAATACCAGTAGCTGAGCCTCATTTATTTATTTTTTTGATGTGTTTGTGCATGGTTGCATTGTTGCTGTTTTGGTTCTTGGCCATGCCCAAGATGTTGTGGGTGACTTGGGGCTCTGAATTCAGGGTTTGTTCCTGGCAGGGATTTTGGGGTGTTGGGGTGAGTGAGGCATTAACTCTTTCCAAGCCCAGAGCCTAGCACACATATGAAGCAGAGAAACTGGTAGCCAACTTTGGCAGCTAATGGGAAAGCTCAGGGAAAGCTCAAGCATCCACTGGAAGGGAAAACCTGCTTTTAGGCAGTTTTAATCTTGGACCAAATGCAGTTTGAGAACAGGGAGAGGCTTGGGTTGGGGAAGTGGGAGAAAGTCACAGAAACTGGCTTCATTAAATTCTTTTTCTCTTTCTTTTGTTTTGTGGCCACACCCAGCAATATTCAGAGCTGACTCTTGGCTGTGTGCTCAAGGATCAATCCTGGTGGTGCTAAGGGGACCATAGATGATGCAGGGTTTAGAACCATTTGCAAGGCAAACGTCCTACCTTCTGTACTATCGCTCCAGCCCCTTGATCCTTATTCTTGATCTATTCTAAGAATCATTCTACATGTGATCAGTAAAGCAGTCAGGTACACACAATCAGGCTCCTCCCACAGCTTGAGTTTCAGGGGAGGCCCCCAGGCTTTCTTGGGGGGCGGATTGATTAGGCTTCATTCATCGATACTCAGTGGTTACTTTTGACTCTGCAGTAAGTAATTAACTTAGTGGACTCAGGGAAGAGGGAGGGATCCAGATGGACTGCCTGTACCAAGTACCCTCCCTGCTGTACTATATCTCTGCCTTCCTCTGAGACCTCCCCAAAAAAACTTTGAAAGTTCTGCCTGCTCACTACCCCATGGCCTGCTAATTCCCATCATTCCTCTCACTTTCCACAATTCCAGCTACCAGAATCTCTCCCAGAATCCCTTACCCTGAGGCTTCCTGCAGGTGGCCTGGATCTATTCTGGGCTCCCTCCCTCTGTACCCTTGTCCCCAAGTTTCCTAAGAAAAGACCCCACTTGTTGCTTTCACCCACCAAGTTCCTGATGATAAAAGGGGAGAGGGAAAAGGGAAGTGAAGACCCCCAAAAGTCAGGTGTCTGGGCACACACTTCCTGCCTGCCCATCCCCTTCATTGTCCTGCTCAGCTCTTGCCCCTCAATGGAAAGAGCTGAGTTCATCATAGCTCCAGGGCTCCAAACATACCACCAGGTGCACCCCCCTCACTGTTCCCCTGCACAACTGCCTTGTGTTGACCTGCATCAGGCACAGTTGTGGGCTCCTCTACCTGCCCATCAGGTAGTCCTCAGGTCATGGAGGGCAGTGTGGAAGGACCAGTTAACAGCCCCCACATGAAAGGGGTGGGATCAGGCAGGACAGCAAATGCCCCATTAGAGTAGAGATGCCCTGGGAAGGAGGGAACATTGAGGGGACAGGAGAGAAGAGTCATCCCAGCACCCCTGCCTTGTTCCCAAAATAGGTTCTTCCTGAGAGTGAGAAGCAGTGAGGGATGACCTGACTGATAGGAGATGCTCAGACCTAGATGGGTGTAGCTAATCACCTTAAGCACACACACAACCTGTTTTAACACCCAGAGCACACACCCTGCTTTCCCTAATCCCCTTAACCAAACTTCCCCAAACCAGAAGCACACACCCTGTTTTAATCTCCTCTCACATCCTACCAGATGTGGCTTGCATAATCCATACCCTACTTTCCTCTAATATAAATATCCCCTTTTCACCTACAATTAATTGAGTTACTCTCCGGATGTAGCTGGTAGATACTTCCTTGTGAGTGCTCTACTCACCTGAGATCCAACCTCACCAGTTACTTCTACATCTTGGGATCTGATCTTACCAGCTTCATTTACAGACAGGAACCCTACTTTTCACAACAGCGACCAGAGCAATAGGACAGTAGGCAGAGCATTTGCCTTGCACGTGGCGGACCTGGGTTCAATCCCCAGTATTCTATAGGGACCTCCTAGATCCTTCAGGAGAGATCCCTGAGTGCAGAGCTAGGAGTAAGCTCAAAGCATCAGTGGAACCCCAAAACAAAACAAAACAGTTGCCCTGCAAAATTCATAAGCTAAAATGGTCATCCAGGTCAGTGGTGTGGGAATCCCAGACTGCCTCATGGGCTTGAAGAATTTCCACTAAGAGGAGGGTAAATGGGCTTTCATCTGTCACCTCACAGGCACTTGGCCAGTCCCAGGATTGGCGGGCACTTTTGTTTCTGTTCCTCAGTGCTGAGATGTGATCAATGCCCACATATCTGTGAGCTGGGAGGAAAAACTGACCACATGATACTTCATAGTAAACAAAAAAGAGAGAGAGAGAGGCTACCAAAAAAAAAAAAAAAAAGAATGCAATGTCTGTGCTGAAAAAGCCTGTTTATTTTGCTGTGTTACCATGGCAACTGGTGACGCTGCAGCTAGCCTGGGGGAGAGCAAGGATCAATTTAATCTTGTAACCATGGAGACACCATTAGTTCTTAGGATTCAAGAGGGGGAGAGATTGAAATGGCAAATGGTGTGGCTGCCTGTAAACCCCATTCCTCTTTAGAAATAAACCTGGAAAGGGCCCAGAGATATAGCACAGTGTTTAGGGCGTTTGTCTTGCACGTGACCGACCCAGGTTCGAACCCCGGTATCCCAAATGGTCCCAGGAGCACTGCTAGGAATGACCCCTGAGTGCAGAGCAGTACTAGATGTGGCCCACATGTAGTACAGCCAGTTATCAGGTGGGTAAACACTGTCTAATGTGGCCAACACTCCCACAATACGTGTAAATACTGAGCAGGTAGAAAAAGTCCCCTTGGCATTCAGCACTTAGGAAAAACTTGTGAAGAGGCACTCAGGACCTGCCAACCTGACCCTGTACTCTCCACACTGGATTTTGCTGCTACTTTGGGTTAAGTTTTTTTTTGGGGGGGTGGGGAGGAGAGGGGAGGAAGAAAGTCCCTCAAAAGCTATTATTCCCTGGAGAGGAAGACAGCCAATGCTCCCTCCCTCTGTCATCACACATCCAGGAGACAAGGGAACCCCCAGGACTCCTCCACTCTGGGCTCCTCACATAATCCACCCCAGGGAAGAGGTACACATGGTGACTTCCTGTCCCAGATTAAGGGCCTCCCTTCCCAGCGACCAGATGGTCTGTGTGCATTGGGGACCTCGAGATGGAAAGGCCCCGAGGATGGAGAAGGCAGCCTTTGTTCTTTCAGTCGGGGGAAAGCTACAGATCAGCATAGCTGCCCTCGCTCAAGGCCGCTCCCCCACAGCTCCCCAACACACTCCATTAAAGCTCAGGAGGTGGGACCCTTTTTGAAGCCGTGGGCTGGGTTCTGGTAGCAAAGAGGCCATCAGGACCAGACCCAGTGCAAAACAATACAAGGGCAAAACCGGGCTGGTACAAGGCGATTCTCAGCATCTTCGTGGGGGTGAGGGTAGGGACAGACGTAGGGGTAAGACTGCCACTGAGAGGGGAGAAAAGTGAAGGCTGGGGGCACCTCGGGTCACCAGAAAGCGACAGATTTACTCGGAGTCTCCACAAAGATGTCAAAGAGAGGGAGACGAGGTTGTCATCCCGCCAGGTACGCGCGGACATGGGGGTGCCCACGCCTTGGAAAGATCCGGGACACCCGAGGGGATGGAAGAGGGGGGACGGGGAGAGACAGAGAAAGGGCGTCTGGTGCTGCACCGATTAGGCACACCCACCTGCTCCACAGCTGACCGGTGGGCACCCTTCGAGCAGTGCCCACTGCCTCCCCGAAACCCCTGGACATGCAGTCGCGCCCGCAGCCCGGGAAAGGCGCACCAGGTGGGCGCTCGGCTAGCCACAAAAGGTTGGGCCGGGATTCTCCCGTGGGCGTCACCATCTGGCTCCAACCCCTGAGGGGAACCCGGCTTGGAGAGAGCCAAGCCTCGGATCTCCCCAAACTTGGCGATCTGCAAGTGGGGCGCGCGGGGAGGGCTCCCCTTTACCTGCGCGGCCATAAAGGACAGATCCATGGCGCTGCCTTGTCTCCTGCGCTCTAGCCCGGCTCTGCTGTCGCTGTAGCACTCCCGCCGTCTGCACGCAGGCGGGGAGCAGACAGAGCTGCAGCAAGTCGGCGCCCCGAGACCCCGCAGCGCCCTTGGCTCCAGACAGTGGCCGGGCGGAGAGCCCGGAGGACGGGGGCGGGGTGGAGGCGGGGAAAAGGGGGCTCCCCTCCACGTGACCACTGTCAGTCCCACCCCCAGGGGCGGGCCCCGCGTCCTCCCTTGGCTTGGTCCAGCTTCTGCCGGTGAGGAAGGAGAAACTAAGGCCTGGGGTCATGCATGCGCAACGCTAGTGGACTGTCTGCAGCCCACGGAGCATGTTACTGATGGCTCCCCGCAGGGGACTTTTGGGGGATTCCAGCCCTAGTCCAGCCAGGGGAGGGACGTCGTCCCTTTTGATTGGGTGTCGCTTTGGACTGGAGGAACAAGATAACTGGTTTTGGCACCGAGCAGTGGGTGCTAATTCTACACCCACTGGAACCATTGTTGGGGTGCTCAGAATTCAGGGAGCTGGAGGAGGCGAGCATCATGTCTGCACCCCCATAATCTATAGCGGAAGGAAAGGCCCCATCTTAGAGTGGCCCACGACGTGAACGAGTGTCCAGTGAATGCGCCTTGAGTTTGCTCAGTGAGAGTCAGCCTAACTCGCATCTCTGAACCATGAGAAACAGGGAAACTGGGATGCGGGTTTCATCCCCCTGCCTAGTGGCTGGTCTGGGAAAAGAGAGCGATATTGCCCAGTGTTCGAAGGGTGACCTACGGGGAAGGCTGTGTTTTAAAATGTCTGCAAAGCTTTCTGGGTTCTTTTATGCCCTAAAGCCTACAACAGAGTTGAGAAATGCTGGGGTTCCAGGTTTCCCTGTAGCCAGGAACCCCCTGAGCTGAGGGATGGGGTCACACCTTCATTGTTTATTATGAACTGCACCTGTGTGTATCCCCCTCACTTTCCCTGTGGAAATTGTCCCCCAGTGTATGTGCTAGGAGATGGGCCAGAGTAGTATCAGGAGGGTTGAAAGTTCCTTGTGCAAGAACCCGCAAAAATCAACTTTCTTGGTTTCTACATCAAGGATTAGTATTTCCCTTCCATTAGCTCGTCTCCTGCTGACCTAAAAAACATCCTTCCCACCTCCAGACTTCCAGATATTCTTCTTATTTTCCTTCTGTTTTGTTTTGGGCCACATTCAGCAGTGATCAGGGCTACTCCTGGCATTGCTCGGGACCCTATGGGATGGAACCTGGGTTAACCGCATACAAGATAAGGGCTCTCCTCACTGTGCTCTGGCGCCAGTCCCAAAATACTCTTCTGTAGGGTTTCTTTTCTTACTATCTTTATATTTCAATCCCCTGGTAACTGACTTTTTACATGCATTATAGAAGTAATTTTATCTTTCCCATATCAGGATGAAGGATTTACAATTAATTCTTACTAATAGGTGTTTTACAACAAACCAAGACTTTCCTTGAGTGGGTCTGTTTCAGGGTGGCCTGTCTGTCTCACTGGTGGTACTTTTATCCTGACACCAGGGTTGCCCTGACTTTGTTACTCTGATGGTTAATTTTCTGAGACCTAAGATACCAGAGACATAGTTCAACCTGATGCCAGAGTACCTATGAAGGTGGAGATTGGCATTTGCAAGACAGATACAGAGGTTCCCTCCCTGTGTGGACCAGGCCTCTCTTTTGCAAAGCCTGTTCTAGACAAAGATCTGGTTTCTCCTCCACCATGGGCTGTTCTAAACTTGTACAAAGCCTAACTTGGTCGTACTTACTTTTATAGATTGCACAACTGGTACCAAGTCAGGAATCTTCACCTAGCCCTAGTGCTTAGAAATTTTCTCTTATTTTTTTTCTAGCATACTTGTAGCTTTATGTGGTACTGAATGACAATGCCTATGATTCATTTGGATTTTTTTTTTAGTAAGTTCTTGGTTTCCACATTAAGGCTTACTATTTCTCTTTTATCAGCTCTTCTATTGCTGACCTAAAAAAATCCTTTCCCAGACTTCAAAATACTCTTTTTTCTTCCTCTTGTTTTGTTTGTGGGCCACAGCTGGTGGTGCTTAGGGATTACTCAAAATGTAACTGTACTTAGGCTTAGGAATCACTCCTGGTTAGCTCAAGAGATCATATGGGCTACGGGAGTCGAACCTGGGTTGGCCGTGTGCAAGGCAAACATCCTAACTGCTATACTATTCCTCTGTCCCACCCAAAAAATCTTGATTGCATTGTGTTGTTGCTGTTGTTTGGGTTTTGAGTTTTGAGTTTTTTTAAATCTGGGGGCCACACCAGGTGATGCTCAGGTATTGTCCCTGATTCTGCACACAGAATCTCTCCTGGCCTGCTCATGGGATCATATGGGTTACTGAGGATCAAACCTGGGTCAGCTTTGTGGAAGGCAAGTGCTCACCCCACTGTCCTATTGCTCTTGCCCCTTCATTGCTCTATCTGATCTAATTTCTCTGGTTCTTCAAAGTGTGTTTTCAATTCATACTTCTCTGTGGGCTGCTCATTACTTGCCACTCATCTATTTTTGTGTGTGAAAGTGAAGCTGGGCCTCAGATCAATGTCAGACAAGGACAACTGTGTTTGTCCCCAAAATAGGGACAGTTTATCCTCAGTGTATCCTTCCCAACTTCTTCATAAAGAGCTACAGATTAAGTGTCTCCCTCATTATGCATCCTCCTCCTTTGTAGCTAAGATGGAGAGTGCTCCAGGGAACTAGGTCACAAGTGGATTTTATTGTCCATGCTGGTGTCCCCTGGCCTTCGGTCTTTTCTTTCTCTGTGTTCTTCTCCAGAAAAGTCCCTTCTGGAATGTGCAGATGGATTAGTGGTTCTAGATTCCACCCACCTGTTGTTTCCCCCAGGGAACCCTCTCTTCCATGTGACAAAGGGATGGTCCCAATCTTGAAAATATGAAATTGTCCTTCAGGAGGAAATCCTCAGAGCTCTTCCTGCCTTTTGGAATCCAGATCCTATGTCAGATCTAGATACTGCACATATCTCAGCTGGTGGCTATTTGCATGATGTCTTTATGTTAAAAAAAAAAAACTTTTTGGAGCCAGAGAGATAGGAGAGATAGGAGGTAGGGCATTTACCTTGTTTGCATAAGGACGGTAGTTTGAATCCTGGCATCACTTATGGTCCCCGGAACCTGCCAGGAGCAATTTCTAAGTGGAAAACTTCCATGTGTGACCCAAAAACAAAAACACAAAAAAAAAAAACCACTTTTTTTTTTTTAAATTTTAGGCCATACCTCGCAGTGCTCAGTGATTACTCCTGGTTCTACACTCAGAAATCGCCCCTGGCAGGTTCAGGGAACCATCTGGGATGTTGGGGATCAAACATAGGTTGGCAAACACCCAATCCACTGTGCTATGACTCTGGCCCCAAAATCCTTTGTTTTTATACAATTTCTTTGATATTACTCCTTATATGGCTCTTGCTTTATGTATCATATGTCTGAATTTGAGATTGTGGCACCTTTACCCCAAGAGGGTGATCATTCTAGCTTTGATTTTGTTTGATTTTTGTCTTTGATTTTTGTTTCCTGGATTTTGGGTCACACATAACAGTGTTCAGGGCTTACTCCTGACTCTATGTTCAGTGATTACTCTTGCTAGAATCAGGGAACCCTGAGGGGTGCTCAGGATTGAATTTGAGTCAGCCATGTGCAAAGCAAATGCCCTCCCCACTGTACTATCTCCAGTCTCCTACCCTCTACTTTTCTGTTCTTGGTGTCAAAGCTGAGATTCATCTTTAGCCAAGTAGATGTTCAGAGATGCCCATGATGACACTTTCTCCTGGAATCACTCAGGATGCCCCCTACACTGAACTAGATTAGGGGGGCATTCATTCTCACAACCCATCTTGGCCTGCTGATCCCAAACATGAGAGTTTACTTCAGTTCTGATTCCATGATACCTTGCTGCCTGCTACACTGATGGGTCGAACCCTCTTAGGAACCAAGAGCTCACACTCTGTCCTCTCTACCTAAGCTTTTGGTGTGTCCCATCTTAGAGGACACCTTCCCAGACCTATATGCTGAGGAAGTGTGGGTATCCCCTCCCCCAATTTCTTATTTATTCCACCTGAACAATCAGAATTGCTCACACCTTTAATGGGTGGGTAGAGGAGTTTGCATGGGGGGAGAGAGAGGGGATAAGAAGGAGAATTAGAGAAGTGTAGGAAAGGCATCCTCATCAAAGATTCAGCACCAGGTTCAGTATCACCAATTCAGCATTAACCATTGAGCATCATCAAATAAGCAGCAGTAGTAACTTCACCAAAGGGAGTTAGTCAGCCTGGAAGCCAGTTAGGAAGCCCCATACAAGTTGAAAGGGAGACAGAGGCCAGGAGTAGAGAAGTAGCTGCTAGGGAAAGGCTTTGTATAAGAAGCCATGTGAGGAGATGTGCATGGTGGTAGGGACTATGAAATAAAGCTGGCTGACTCCTGAAACTTCATCTGAATGCCTTGTGAATCTCTCCTCCCTCACCCTGCAACCTTCAGACCCACCAGACCATAGGGGCTGCGGGAGCTGGGTCGAGCCCAGAAAGGTCTTACGATGCATCCCCTATCAACTCGAGGCCTCATTAATTAATTTATATTAAGACAACAAGGAAGGTCTAAGTCACTGTCCCCACAGCAGTTTATCCTGAACAGTCCAAGCGAAAACTGGCTGGTGTAGGTCTGTGATTTTCCTCATCTATCAGCTCTGTCATGAGCAGATACTGGCACCACCAGAGCACCCAAGAACAGTCCTGCATGTGGGGCACTGCATAAGGGAGTCTGCCAGTGAGGTGGTCTGGCTATGGGGCAACAGTTTCACCCTGCTCCTCAGTGTATCAAAGGAATGACTGAAGGTGATCATTCCTCCCAGAGAAATAGATCCAGGTGAGGTCCCTATGTCTCAACTCTCTGTGTCACCCACACTGTCACCAGGGCTTTGTTCCATCCCACAACACCCCAGTGGTTTCCCTGCCAGACCTAGTACTGATCTTCTCCTCTCTCTTCTCACCTCTCCCCTCCCCTTCCGCCCACCTTCCTCTCCCTTCTTTTCTTCTCTCCATTTATTTACTTTGAGGGGGTCACACCCAGCAGCTCTCTTGGCTCTACACTCAGAAATTGCTCCTGGCAGGCTCAGGGGACCATATGGGATGCCGGGATTTGAACCACTGTCCTTCTGCATGCAAGTCAAACACCTTACCTCCATGCTATCTCTCTGGCCCCACCATTTATTTACTTTTTGAAGAGGTAATTTGTGGGGTAAAGCTGAGGGGTAAAGTTAGCTGAGTCTTTCAACTTTTTTTTTTGTTTGTTTTTGGACTACACACAGTGGTGCTCAGGGATTACTTCTGACTCTGCACTCAGAAATTGCTCCGGGCAGGCTTGGAAGACCATTCAGGATGCTGGGAATTGAACCCAGGTTGGCTACATACAAGGTAAATGCCCTACTGCTTTGCTATCACTCGGCCCAGTCTTTTAACTTTTGAAAGTTGGCTTTTTCCAACCTCATTTCAGGGTTGTGTTTTAATTTTTTTTGGATTGGCGAAGGAAAACCACACTGGTACTTTTCAGGAGTTTCTTCTACTTAGAAATTACTCCTGGCAGGCTCAGAAGATCATATGGGATGCAACGGATCAAACCCAGGTCAGTCACATGAAAGGCAAAGACCCAACCCACTGTGCTATTGCTCCTGCTCCTATGTTTTGATTTTTTCTTTGTAAAATATTTTGAGGTCACTCCTTGAAGTCCTCAGGGCTTACCTCTACCTCTGCTTGCAGATAACTCCTGGTGGGATTTGTTGTACGAGCAGAGACAGCAGGTCTGTGTCTACTCACAGTTTACTCACAGTCCCCAAATTCTTCAATGTTGTCAAAAATGAAAACATTGAGTAATAAAGATGTACAGACTCAGAGTTAGAAAAATAGGAAAATTATTGGAAGCTAGAAGAGAAACTCCCCAACCAGGGAGGAATTTAGTGCAACATTAATTTAAATCTGACACTGTGGGTGTGGGTGTGGGTGGGTGGGTGGTGGGTGTGTATTTCTAGGAAAACGAGTGACAAGAATGTTCCAGAGAACACCGGGATCTCACAGAGTGGCCTGGCTGGTTCAGGTCTTGGGGTTATCCATTTGGCTTTAGGTATTGTTCATTGTCTTATGAACAATTGTCTTCATGAGCCTAAGGTATGGGCCAAGATGAATGAGTTTGGATAATTGTTAATTCTGTTTATCAGAGAGAACACACGAATTCACAGGAATGTGAAAAATGCAGAATGAGGGGCCCGGGAAATAGCATGGAGGTAAGGCGTTTGCCTTTCATGCAAAAGGTCATTGGTTCGAATCCCGGTGCCCCATATGGTCCCCCGTGCCTGCCAGGAGCAATTTCTGAGCATGGAGCCAGGAGTAACCCCTGAGCACTGCCGGGTGTGACCGAAAACCAAAAAATAAATAAATAAATAAATAAATAAATAAATAAATAAATAAATAAATAAATAAAAAGAAAAATGCAGAATGAGGTCATCAAAACTGAGACTGTTCAGAGCCTCTAACAAGGGGATACTGAGGCTTCTCTTTCAGACTCTAGATTGTCTGTAGTGCCAGGGATTGAACCTGGATCAGCCATGTGCAAGACAACTCCAGTCACACCTGTAGTAGCTTTCTGGCAAGGGCTCTGCCTTAAGCAACCAATCTTGAAACAGTAAGATTAGTAGGGAATGTTCGAGGCTCTGTGTTGTTCCCAGCACGAGTCATGGCTCCAGGACTGCCCGTGGAGATAGTGGGGACATGTCACCTCTGATGTGTGCAAGGCCTTGATCCCTTTTTTATCCTGTGCTGTCAACCCTCATAGCAGGCGGTCTGGAGACAGACAGCCCCCAGCCGGGCTCCTGCCTTTTCTCCATCATTCCAGGCTGACACTTCTCAGGATGCAGCACCAGGAAATGGCTCAGTGACCATCCCTGGGCTCTGCTTGAGCAAGCGCCGGATCCATAATTCATGTGCCCCAGGGAGCTTGGAATTCTGGGAGGAACATTCTGTTCCTTCCATGGCTACAGCAGGGATAGCGGCCTTGTCCATTGGGCTCCATCTGGGGCCCAGTGGGTGAGGGCAGAGGGCAGCTAGCCCATCCTGGGAGGCTCTTCAGCAGGGTTAAGAGTTCACCAGCTTCTCACTGAGCAACTTCATCTATTATTCAGAATACTCAGTGACTGTGGGAGATGGCTCAACCTGCAAGCAGTCTTTTCTTCCCAGGCTGAGCCCAGAGACTAGCTGTCAAGACGGCAAAAGGAACAGAATCTCTGCTGTCTCAGAAGGCTCGATCCACATGCCTCCTCTGCTGCTGCTCAGGACCAGACTTGCTTTGTGATCACTCCACACCCCCAGTCTCCAGGTATCTCTGAACCATGAATACTGGGACCTTCTTCTTAAAGAGGTTCCTGATTACTGGGCTGGAGCAATTGTATAGTAAGGAGGGCATTTGCCTTGTTTGGGGCTGACCCAGCTTTGATTCCTGGTGTCCCATATGGACCCCTTAGACTGTCAGGAGTGATTCCTGAGCGGAGTCAGGAGTAACTCCTGAGCACCACCAGGTATGGCTCAAAAACAAACAAACAAACA
>PVKC010031861.1:0-14904 GCA_004027635.1 Crocidura indochinensis | reverse complement strand
TGCTGCTCCTGCCCATCTCTCACCCTCGTGTAAGAAGCTACTCCCATCCGTAAACCAGGTTACCTCTGAATATAGGAGAGGTTAATCTTTCAGGTCCTGACAAATACCTATTTCCTCTGCGAGAATGTCCTGGCAGGTATGCAGTACAGTGCTGAGGGATTCTTCAGGCAGTAGAGTGGCAGGGTTCAGGACTGAGAGAGTTCCAAAAATTACTTGGTCTTTATCCAGGAGGATGCACTGATAATGGGTGATGCAAGCATTTGAAAGCCACTAGTCATGCTTTCCAGCACATTTGGTACCAACACCATGAGTAGTTGCTGCCCCAAAGTCAGTTTGTCTGCATCCTTAACAAGCTATAGCCTTGAAGCATTGGGTTCATCCACTAGCTATTGCATCCAGACATTTAGATAGGTTGCTTCCAGGGTCTGCGTCAGAACTCCCCTAACTAACTCCTTTGCATTCTTTCACATACAGAGTAAAAGGTTTCTCAATATCAAGCAACACTAAGACTGGTTTGACAATAGTGCCTTTTTGATGTCATCAAATGCCTGCTTCTGCTCTGGTTCCCACTCAAAAGTCCGCATCATTTTAAGTTAATGAATACAGGGGATCAGTTAAAGAGGCAAATCTCATTATCCACAATTGACAAAACCCACCAGTCTCTAGGAATTCTCGAAGTTGCTTTGGCAGAAGGGGGAATCTGAGTTACAGTTTTTTTCTAGCTTTAGTTAGCCACAATCCCCCCCTTTGATGGTATATCCTAAGAAAGTGACCTCCTGCCTACATAGTGGGGCCTTTTTAGCAGAAGCTTGGTACCCCAGACGTCTGAGCTCAATTAACAGGGAGCAAGTATCAGTCTCACTTCCACTGAGGAAGTGGCCAGCAACAGGTCATCTACATACTGAGCATGGTTACTTCATGGTGACAGACCCGAAGGTTGCGTACATCCTGATATAACACTTTGTCGAAGATGGTAGATTTCTTGACCTTTGAGGCAATCAACTTCAAGTCAACTGCCCTGAGATCCTCATTTCAGAATCCATCCATTCGAAGGCAAACAGAAGCTGGGTTCAGGTGTATTTAAATCCCAATTGGGACCCGGGATATAGCATGGAGGTAAGGCGTTTGCCTTTCATGCTAAAGGTCATCGGTTCAAATCCCGGTGCCCCATATGGTCCCCCGTGCCTGCCAGGAGCAATTTCTCAGCATGGAGCCAGGAGTAACCCCTGAGCACTGCAGGGTGTGACCCAAAAACAAAAACAAAAAACCCAATTGGGTCGATTTAGAGGAAAACGATCATCAATGATGTTCTGGAGTGGGGTCAGTCGTCCATCATGGCCAGGAACATGTTTTCTGGATCCCAGCAACACACAATCTTGCTTCTACATTGTAAAAAGAACCCCTAGAAGTTTCTGAAAATAATCCCAGGTGGGCTTATGGATAAGTGTCAGCTGGAAAGAACCTTCAGGTTGCCATCTGACCTTAAAAGTTTGTCTTCAGCTGAACGGAAGGTCTGCCATTTTCCTCAACAATTAGAGACATTCTGAGCACAGTTGCAGCTCTCAGGCCAATGGGCTAATGTTAAAGATAATGGAATTGAGGCAGACTGTCCCATCATGAGAGTGGGTAAATGACAGTATAATATAGCTATACAACAAGACAAATACAAATGCCACAGAGAATTCTCAGACAATTAAAAATACAGAGCCGAGCTGGCCTGACAAATGTGGATCCTCTGGGCCCATCCAGAAGGAATCCCAAGCGTCCTTGGAGTTCAATCACCATCAGGGCGTCTCCTATGGCTGTGGCCTGTGGCTCCTGGACATGTCCATCAACCACAGTTGGAGAGGAGTCAAGGGGAGCTGATGCTCCTGCATTTGGTCCTCCTCCAACAGCCACACAAACCACAAACCAGCATACAGAAATAGAAACTAAACAGAGACCAGCCTAAAACAGAAACAGACATGGACATTTACAGAGACAGACACGGGCATTAAATGATTGATCGTACCCAAAGAAAGACAGGTTGGAGCCACCCGAGTCAGCCTGTTGAAACCTCCTTTGCTGGATCTCGGTGGAACCTCCAAATGTTGGGACTGGCTGACAAATGGTATGCTCAAGAAAAACTCCAAGCCACTCTCTCATGCAAACTCAAAGGGTTTATTATCCAGCAAAAACTAGGCAAAGAGCCTCGGACCAAGATGTGAGGGCCTTTTATAGGCTTTGCTAACCATCCGCAAAAGGAGTTATTAACCGTCAAATAGAGTATCTCCAGAATTTAAAGAATGTTAAGGAGCAAAGGGAGGTATCCTTTTTATTAAGGGAGGCGAAGGGAGGGATTGGCTTCCTTTTCTGGAGGAGTTCTCAAGGGACACACAGGAGAGTCCAGCCTCCAGCTGCGCCTGGGTGCAGGCAAGAAGGTCATATCTCCATGCTTAGTCTGGGATTCCCTACTCAGTGGCCGCCTCTCCAACCTGGGTCCTGGATCCACAGCACGACTGAGAACCAGTTGATGGTGAAAGAACAGCACATGGGACCCTGGGAAGAGCACAGCCGGAGGGTGTTGCATTGGACCAGACCTCTGCCACTGCCACTAGAGCTTCCCCTGAGCACCTCCAGCAGTGACCTCTGAATGCAGAGCCAGGAGGAAGCCCCTGTGAAGAACCAATGTGGTTCGAGTCCCCAAAGCAAGACCCAAGCAACCAGCAAGCCACAGGGTTCCCTGCCCAAGCAGGGGAGGGTGCGTGGCGTATGAGATGGCTGGAGTTGCTGAGCCCTTGCAGCAGGACTGGGTTGATCAATGCACATGCCCGACCAGCAGCATGGATCCCCTCCCTCACTGTCCTGCCTCCAAGGAGCCTCCGAAGGCCTCAGGAGAAGGTGAACTGGAACCCTCTTAATGAAAATGCCCAGATTCTCGTGAACACAGAAACACAGCTCTATTTACTAGAAACAAGACTGAGAACAATGCCATGCATTGCAGGACTTGAAGCAGGGCCTTTGGGAACAGCGATGGCCCTGGAAGGAGGACTCAACCAGGAAAAGGCCAGTGTGTCCAGTAGCTTGTCTAGCAACCGCACAGCCAACTCTGGAGGGACACAGCAAGAGCCTCCTCGAGAGCCGCAGCAGGTGCCCAAAGACACCAGAGACAAGACCTCCTGGGTCAAAGGGGGGCCCCCCCAGCCTCCGTCACTGCTGTCAGGAACATGAGGGTGTCGGGGCCCAGACTCGGCTGAAGTGCCTGTCGGATTGCAAGACACTGAGTCCCAGCTCAGGCAGGGTTGCCCCGGGATAGAAGGGGAGGATCTCGGCTTACCTGGCCAGACCCTACCCTACTAGAGCAAGCCTCGTCTAGGTGAAGAGTGGGGCGTAATCTCGGCCCCAAACCCACAGTTCCCCCAATTACCCTGGGCAGAGGGCACGTGCCCTCCCTGTCAGAGGGAGGATCCCGTATGGAAGTGTCCAGGGTTGAGGGTCTCTATTGCCAGTTTGACTGAAGTGGGCTGTGCCAGGAAGAAGTGGACGCATTGCTATTTCCAGCAAAAGTGACCAAAGCGGCTAAAATAGGTTTTGACCTGGCCAGCAGATACTGGGGAGACAAGACGGGGTGATCAGTGGAGTTGAGATGAAGGACCCATGGAGATCAAATGTAGGGTTTGAAGTGGGCTGCACATGCAAGACTGCAATGATGCGGGAAGCTGAACACCAAGGCAGGACAATGGGGTCCTGTGGACCTGGGTACAGTGACCCCAGACATGTCACAGGCAGACTCAGGGTGCCCAACCTCAATAGGGCAGGGCATCAGGTGGAGGGGTAGGGTCAGTGCGGGCACAAGGTTCAGGGAGCAGGACCCCCTCCCCCAAGCTACCCTATGTCCCATAGTTTCATTCTGTAATCCGATGGGAGCCAAGACAAAGGTCCTGGGACCTGCTGGAGAGAGTAGGGGGGAATTCCAGCGGGAAGGAGATGGAGCAGGGATCCCCAAACGGGAAAAGACCCCATAGACAGGCACCTTTCCTGAAATCAGCAGGTCTTGGTCTCAGAATAGAGAGCTCCTCATCAATAGGGCCCATTTGGGCTTGGCACCAGGAGCTGGCCACAGGTATAGGGAGTCAGGGCAGGCACCAAGTTCAGAAATCAGAATCCCCAAATCTACCCCGTGTCCCCAAGTTTTACTCTGCAGCATGGGAAAGAGCCAAATAGACTCTGAGAGAAAGGACTCCTGCAGATCCCTGACACTCACTCCTGGGAGGTCCTGGGAGTACTGAAGGGTTCGGGAATACTGGGGCTCTTGAGAAGGGCAGTGTCTTGCAAGCTGGTAGTAAGGAGTAGGTTCTGCTGTGAGGCGCAGGACCGAATGCAACAGGGCACAGCCTGAGCTGGATACAGTGCAGGCAGTGGCCTTGGTTCATTGGTGTTGCGGTGCATGGGGTACCAGTTCCCCTTGGGCAAGGAGCTGACATGCATCTCAGGGGTGTTTTCAATGGTTGTCTGGTGCAGGGCCACATCGGTGATGCTCAGGTGTTATTTCTTGCTATTCGCTCAGAAACTGTGGTCTGTTCCTAAGTCAGCACATGCAAAACGCCCGACTGCTTGTGTCACTGCTCTGGCTCTGAACATTTTGAAGCTACGAGCTGATCGCTGGCTTTGGACAGAGGCCACACAGATGGTGTGAGGTGCAGTGAGAAGTCTGAGTGGGGAAGCTGGTCTGAGAAGCTGGACGGGGCTAGCAGGATGGGACTGGAGCAAAATGGCTATTTGGCACCATTCTGGCCAGACTGGATATGAGATAAACTGCTTCTTTAGCTTTTTCTTCATCAAGAGTGACACATAGTAATGTCTAGGGTATCATATATAATTAAGGCACAAATTGGTGTCAGGAAAAAAGTAAGGTCAATGTCTTATAAAAGTTCTATCACTCCAGCTCCTATAGTAGCAGTTTCTAAGAACTGTGGCATTAGGAAAAATAGTCATTGGATTTGGGGGATAATAAAGTGAGTACAGCAATTGCCTTGAATTCAATCAATCTGGGTTCAATCCTCACAATTTCATAAGGTCCTCAAATACTGCCAGGATTATATTGAGTGCAGAACTAAGTGTAACACCTAAGCATTGCAGGATGTGACCCCCCGAAACTAAAAATTATTTATTTTTATTATTTAATTGTCGCTCCCTCCTCCTAAACTATGATGCTTTTAAATATAGAGTAATTAGTAATTCTTTTTACATTGAGAAAATGGGTTTGTTCTTGTCTAATGATAACACTATATGTCATTAATTAATAAATGTTAACTTAGGCCATACAGCGAAATATGGTCCTGTTATTTTTCAGGATCTCTTTATAAATATTTTCTTTTTATTTTACATAGTCTTTATTTCTAGTATGTTTACAGTAGTTGTACTGATTTTGCTGTGGTGTACTGATTCTCATTTACAAATTTGAGTTTTAGTAGTGTCATTGCTTGTTACCTGCAGCAAGAGATTTTGATTCTTTAAATCCTTGTCACCTAAGTAGAGTTTCCCAAACTTATTAAAGTTTAAAGCTCATGCAAGGTGTGCATATTAAATATACTAATTTTTGAATTCAACCTTGAATCTGTTGTTATAAAACTCCATAGAGTGCATGAAGTAATATGTACTTTTAAAAACATGCTCCCAGATGAGCACAAAGAAAATAAACAAGAGAGTATCATGAACTAACCTCTTCTACCTTCTTTAGCAGAATTGTTTCCTCCAGGTATCTTTATGGGTCATAAGTTGAAACTTCATTAAGAAATAATTCAACTTCCATAGACAAAGCTAGGTTCTGTTTTATTTTTTATCATTTTAAATAAGAAAATCCTCTGGTGGAAGTCAGATATCTCTATATTTCTTTTATGCATAAGACACTCTAGAAACTTTATCCAGTTTTCTCTAATCCTAGACTCTCTGAAATTCTGTTTCAAATATGCCATTTCAGCTGTTGTTGCTAAATCTTGCAAGAATTCTGGGTATTGGCAGTCTGTAATGTGGCTTTGATTAGATGTGGCAGCTCATGTTCTGGATTTATCTTTGATCAGACTGGCTTCTGAGGATGTATGGATTCTCTATAAAATTACAAACTATATATTACTAGAATTAGGAATGAGAGTGAAAACTAATTACATAGTAATAAGCTTATAGAGGAAGAATTTAATAAATATTGCCAATTTATATTATGAATTTTATTTGGTGGACTTTCTATATTTTCCTACAATCACAACCCAATGAAATATATACCATATAATACCTCTCTCTCTTTTTATTTTTTGACCTGAGAACTCTCTATCAGTGCTTAAAGTCCTGATACTTGACTTAGAGATAGTTGCCTGGTGGTGCATCCTGACAGTTGTTTGCTCAAGTCGAATGATGTGATATTACTTGGCTTGGTAGTACTGAGAGCACCAGAATTAGAGTTACACCTCATTATGTTTGGAAAAGCACAAGATTTGGGGTCAAATCTGGTTCTCACTTATATGTCCTGGCCCTTGGATATATCTCACTGGTCTTCACAGTCTTTCTAAATAATTTTTGTTAAAGTTGAAAATATTTTAATTATTCAAAACAGATGTAACTTTAATTACTTTTTATTAATAACCATGCATTTGAAGTAGTTTTCATAGATTGAAGACTCACCAAGTATTTTATTCATAGAATTTATACTGAAGAGAACATAAGTTAATTTTATATTACTAGGCATATTAGCATGTTAAAATTGACACTAAATATTAACTATTTTATTACTTATTACCGTATAGCCAATAATTCTACAACAATATAGAATAAAACTACCAAGTATCATTAATTATAAACCCATACATGGCCAATATGGTCTGATTTTGTCTGAAGTTTGCTGATCTAGAAAGCCCTTCTCATAAATGTGGTTAACTGGAAGGTAGATGATTCAGGTTTAGTAATTGATTGCATCAATGGGGCAACAATTTTGAGAATAAGGAAATGGTGTGTGGTATAATGGTATAAGTGGTATAATGGTGTGTGGGTGAAATGAATTCTATAGAAAAAAGCTTGAGGTGTCCAACACAAATAAGAATGTGCAAAAATTAAGCCAATAAAATACTCTATAGTGCACCTTCAGACCTATAATGGCCACATATAACATAATGACAGAAGAAAATTTGTTGAATTTTCTATCTTGGACTCTAAGGAAGTGAGACAAATATTCACTTGTAATACATGCCCATTACTTTACATTGCTACTGACATAGCAACTGACAATATTGTTAAAATGATAAAAAAAAACTTTGTAAAAGTACAGGAGTGAAAAAATAGTACAGGAGTGTAAAACAATAAGTACACAAATAGTATAAAGACAAATAAGCTATAAGCTAGGATATTGTAAGTATTACTGGTTGATAAAATAAAAGTTGTTAAGCATATACAATTTTAGGTGGAGGAAAATATAAAGTAGCAAAACATAATCTTCACAAGTACAACTATGCAAATCATGGCAAGTTGAAGCTTTAAGTTAATAGAACAGCACAGGAGAAAATAACTCTCCATAAAATAGTGTCAAAGACATGGAAATTGGGGCTGGAGAAATAGCATTGAGGTAAGGCATTTACCTTGCATGCAGAAGGATGGAGGTTCAAATTCTGGCAGCCCATATGGTCCCCCGAGCCTTCCAGGAGCGATTTCTGAGCATACAGCCAGGAATAATCCCTGAATGCTTTTGGTGTGACCCAAAGAACCAAAACAAACAAACAAAAAGACATGGAGATTATAGTTCCCTATAAGATAGTTAAAATTATTATAATTTTAAAAATTAAAGACACAAACCAAGTTACAGTAGCAAAAAATATTTTAGAATATCTAGTAAAAATTACATAAAAAACTCAAAAAATGAATCAATGATCTCAGAAAAGAGATCAGTCATATATAAATGAAAGATTTAATATGAAAATAATAGATATGTGAAGACTGTATTATTCAGTAAGTTAGTCTGAGATTTATATACATTTCAATAAAAAAATAATAGACCAGAAGCCTGAAAGAGCGCAGTGGGATGATGAACTTTTCTTGATTTTGGCAAACAAGATTTGATCCTCAGCACCATATTTATGTCACTGAGCACAGCCAGGAGAAAATCCTTGGGAATAGAGTCTAGAGTAAGCCTTGAGTACTACCGATTGTGTTCCAGAAAGACCTAAGAAAATGGCACAGAATCAACTTTGATTCTTAATCTCATTAAGATCAACAATGATCAACAATGGATGAAAAAGTCAAGAATATTGCTCAATTTCATGAAATTTTCCTATACATGGATGTACATGTATAGGATCTGTTATGCTGAGTTAAAAAAGTCAGAGGGAGAGAGAGAGATGCAGAATAGTCTCACTCATCTAAAGGTTTTAAGAAAAATAAAAGTCATTTTTGCAATAAATCTCAGAGGTCCAGCTCACAACATGAGGCTCACCACAAAAACTGATGAGTGCAGTTAGAGAAATAACTACATTGAGAACTATCATAACAATGTGAATGAATGAGAGAAGTAGAAAGCCTGTCTAAGCCTGTCTAGAGTATAGGCAGTTTGGGGAGGGGAGGAGGGAGTCTTGAGACATTCGTGATGGGAATGTTGCACTGGTGGTGCAATGGAGGTGTTCTTTACATGACTGAAACTACAATCATATTTTTAATAGAGGTGTTTAAATAAAGATATTAAAAACAAACCAAGAATATTGCTCAAAAGATAGAGTACTAGAGTGTAAAAGTACATGAGTTGATGCCAGGAATATATTAACATCCAGAGCCTTAAACTGTGTCCCCTATAAACATCATCAACAACAACAAAGCAGTAAACTGCCTTAGATTAAGTTGAGAAAAAGAATAATATAAATAATATTTATTAGATTAATACTTTCATTCTGTGAATAAAAACAAAACAAAGTAAAATTTCTACTTGAACACCATGAAGAATGGCAACTTAAAGATAATACCTGTCCCAGAAGAAAAAGAGAATGGGGTTGAGGAATAGAGGATAATGACAAGAAAAATTAAGGAAATAGAAATTTTAAAGAAATAATGATAGAGACTTCCCAAATTGGGTGAATAAAATGACTATTCAAGTAAACAAATTTAACAGAGCATCTAGGTATCTAAATGCAGAGCCTTATACAAATACACATAGCAATGGAGTTATCACAAGTTAGAGATAACAAAAGAATATTGATGGTAGCAAGGAGAGAGGAAGACAGGTAACTTATATAGATGTTCCTATCACATTTTTATTAAATTTTACAATGAGAATTTTATAGTCCGGGGAGAATGGAATGACATATTCAAGGTATTATGATAGACTGAGGGAGCAAAGACATTCAAAAATAATACCTTGTTAGGAATCAAATAGCAAAATAATCATGAAAGTTCAGAGAAAAAACTGTTGGTTTTAATAAACTTTTTAATCCTCATTACATTAATTTCTGCTAAATTTTATTATTTACTTCCATATATTGACCTAAGACTGTTTTTTTTTTCTTTTTTCCAACCTTAAGTCTTTTCTCTGAAAAGATTAGTAAAATAGACAAAACTTTAGTTAGGGTATCAAAGTAAGAAAAACCACAGAATTTGAGCCATAAGAGAAATTAAAACAAATATTTCAAAAGCACAAAGAATGGTATAATTGTACTATGAAAAAATTTTCAGCAACAAATTTAACAATAAAATAATCAAATCATTATAATGATCACAGTAACTCTCTTTGTTTAATAACAACCATGATTACTTTGCCATTATATTCCTGTCTGGGTCTTATTTCAGAATACAATTTCTCCCTCAGCCTATCATGTATATAAGATAAAATGAAATACAAAATCAAAAAAGTCTATCAAAGTATTTTTCAGGGAATTTGTTATGTACTCCTTTATCTTTTCTGGATTATCTTGGGAATGTTATAAAAGTGTAGGCCACAAATGGTACATGTTCCCCTGCATATTTAACTGCGAAATCCTTTAATTCTGTTAAACCAAGAAAAATGTGTTATTTCTGCCTGTTACCAATATTATTATTGTATCCATGTTTTACCAATAATTAATTTATTCTATTTGTAATATTATTAAATGTTTTTATAAATTATAATAAAGTATTAATTTACATATCATATTGTCATGTCTATAAATGACATAAAAAAGAAAAATCAGGTTAGAAATGAGAAATAGGGAGCAGCTTATTTTTGCTGCCAAGGTTTTGTCTGTCATTTTGGTTATTCTGCCAATTTGCCAGATATGCCAGGGCTTTCTCCTTACCCTGAACTCAAGTCTCTGATGTTGGGGATTGAACCTAGGTTAGTTGTATGCAATGCAAGTGATATACTGCATATTATTTCTCATACTCAAAGTTTTTTTATTTTAAAAATTAATTTGAGAGATATCAGAAAGATAATACAATATAGGTAAGTTACAATAAGGAACTTACATGCAGTTAATTCAGGTTTGATCTCTGATAACTTATTTGGTTCTCTGAGCCCACCAGGAGTGATTACTAAGTTCAGCATAAGGGGTGAGTTTTGTGCACTACTAGGTATGAACCAATAATAAACAAAAATATTAATATTTGGGATTTATACCATTTATAATTGAAGATAAACCATTGCAAGGAATAGAAGAAATTCCACTTCAAATAACAGAAGTTTCTCTTGGGTTTGCGTTTTAGAATATGCTCTGCCATTTGAATTTTTCCATAGAGGTCCAGCACAGGTGCTTGGCCTCAAGCAATGACCTAACTCTTAGAAGAGATCTCGTGATTAATTGAATTTGATTACTGTTAAAATTTGTCTGACTGATTATAAATTCAGATTTTGAACTTAATGCTTATGCTTATCTTCTTTAGGTAAAATAATAAACAATGTTTTGATTTCAGATTGCATTGAAAATTTAGGGTTTTAATCTTGTTATTATCTACATAAGCTCTGTTGTCCTAAATATAACCAACTAACTACAGTATTCTGGAATTCTTTCTGTTTACTTTTTTTTTATCATTTTAAAATAGTGATAATTCAGTTTTATAGGGCAATGATTTCAAAGGGTATTTTATTCTGGGGGAGCACAGTGCATGAATTTTCTTTGCAATTTATAGTCTGCTAATATTCTAAAAACCCCTCAGGATTCACTTTAAATTCAGGCTGAAATAGCCAAGTTAAATATTTCAAATTGTTGAGCACAAAATGTCAGTTTTGTACTTATAGTTCCAGTCAATATTCTAAGTAGTAAACTAACAGAGACTTTTCTTAGCTAACTTACACAGAGGGAAGATGCAATTAGTAGCACATTAAATTTCTTTAATATTTTCCTCTATCACTATTTTTATTTTATTATTTGATTCATATTTTATTTAAGCACTGTGATTAAAAAGTTTCAAGCGCAACACCCTACACCCATGAACATTTTTTTGCCATCTATGTCCCCCGTTCCTTCCCAGCCTTCCCCTGCCTGTCTCTGAGGCAGCTTTTATTCCTTCTTCTCTCTCTCTCTCTCTCTCTCTCTCTCTCTCTCTCTCTCCCTTTCCCTCTCCCTCTCTCTTTCTCTCTCTCAATCTGTCTCTTTGCCTCTCAATCTATATCTTTCTGTCTCTCAAACTGCCTCTCAGTCTCTCAAATCTATCTCTGTCTCTCTGTCTCTCTTTGTCTCTTCCTTTCTCCCTCTCCCTTTTTTGTTCTTTTAAACATTGATTTGTAATCACTTTATCTCCTTTAAGCACCCAGTTTTTTACCCTAACTGAATTACTTCACTATCTGTGTTGCCATTGTTTTAAACTGATGACTGCATTTATATTTTTGTATCTCTTTATATTGCATGGTATATATTGCATGGTATATTACTTCCAAATTGCTAAAACACTAGAAAAGAATGTATGTTCTCCTTCTTTGAAAAGTTCTAAGTTATTAAAATTAGCCTCTAAATTTATTGTGTTTAGAGTGATTCTATATCCTTGTGTTTTGTTTTATTTTTATAGGGATTCTAGTGTTTTTGAGAGGCAGCTATTCAAATTTCCATCTATGGGGCCTGAATTATAGATCAAAGATATAGAGTGCATGCTTTGTATACTGGAGCTGAGTCTCAATAAATGAACGTGCAAGGCCAAGTGACCTCAAAGTACAAATTCAAGAATACAGGAGATTGTGGCTAAACAAACAAACAAAGAACTCCAACTAAAATGTAGATTTTTTTCTAATTCTTTCTAATATATTCATATTTGTTTCATGTGATTTGAAATTCTATTGTTTCATAAATATACATTTAGAATTGCTATATATATGGCAAATTAAACTTTTTATTATTGTATCTATTAAGGTACTAATTTTCGTGGTAAGTTTTCTACAACATTTTTTCAGCATATCTATATTATTATATTAAAATGTCTGTTAGGTAGCGTATAGTTTGGTCACACATTTTACTATACATTGATAATTGACATATTTTATTCATTACCCATAGATTATTTATATTTAATGTAGCAATTTAAATATTAAGGTTGAACTTTCTTTTCCTTTTTAGTTTTTCTATATTTTGTTGGTTATCAAAACTTTATATATTTAATTTTAATGTATTGAAATTAAATTAGCATACTTTAGATTAAGGTAACTATCTTTTGGGTCCTACAGTTTCTTGAATATATGGACTAGCTATTTCTTTCCACCTTTGAAAAATTCTTTCATATTTTTCAAGTATATTCAGCTCCACCACTTCTTCCTTCCATATTTTTATTAAACATACATATTGACTTATATTACATACCTGTATAAATATATATAAGTTATATCTAATTATATTGATAAGTTCATTGATTCTTTCCTTTGTCAAGTAAACTCTATTAATGAGTCCAATCATTATAATTTTAATTTTAGTTATTGTGCTTTGTATTTGTAAATATTTCCAGTTGATTCTTGATTTAATTTACATATTGGTAAAATGGCTACTTATTGCTAATTGTTTTCATATTCTCATTTGCTCATATTATGTTCAAAATTTCTCACAGAAATGCTTTTATTATACCTACTTTAAAACATTTATAATTCCAGATTTTTTCGCCATACTATCATCTATTATATTTATTTTCATAATTAATTTTGTTTTATTTTAGGAATGGTGGTTTATAGAGTTGTTCATAATACAGTTATTTCTGGCATTTGGTATTCTACCACCCATGGAACATTTCCTCGATTCTGTTCAATTTCTGGTCATCTGGAGCCTGTCCCTTGGCAAGTAGAAATAATTTACTTAATGTTTTGTGAATTCTTGCTGTGAAATCAGAATTAGAATTATGAGGGCATCAAATGGCAGCTTAAGTGGCCACAAAGTCCACCAACAAATTAGAGGATCTGTAGCACTTTCTATGATGAACCACCTATAAATGAATCACCACTGTTGCCATAAAGGAACAGTAAAGTTAGACCATTGGCATAATGACAGTTGTAGGGAGGATCCCTACATTCCCCAGGGCTTCAGCAGGGCAACACCCCAATGCACCCCTCATAAAAGACTCAATTCGGTAGGCTCTGAGGCCAGTATGTCCATGAGTTTTTTTCTGCCTCTAACTGGCTGCTTGTATAGCCATGGTGGAACTCTGGTTTATGGGCATAGCTTTAGGGTCTTGAAGTACAGAAGCACTAGGAGATTCAGCCTACCTCAAAAGGTTTCTGGAGCAATCAGCCATAAAACTGGCATACCTGGAGAATCTGGCAACTAGGAGTCTCTGCAGAGGTGAGTGGAAAAGTATTGAAGCTGGGCCACTGACATGGTAGCAGTTGTAGGGCATATCTGTGTGTGCAGAAATAAAGATAATCTCGATGCTTGGTATTTTTTTTATTTGAAATATGGAAAAGAACTTGCTAAGATATTGAGTCTTTAAAATTTCTAATTTAATTGAATTCTTTATGGCATTGATCTAACAGACACAAGTGATAGAACTTACTAAAGCTACTGGAAGTAGAGATACACATATTCAGTAGGTATCTCTTTTTTTTTTTTTTTTTTTTGGTTTTTGTGTCACACCGGCTGTGCTCAGGGGTTACTCCTGGCTCTACGCTCAGAAATCGCCCCTGGCAGGTATGAGGGACCATATGGGATGCTGGGATGCAAGCCAATGAACTTCTGCATGAAAGGCAAACACCTTACCTCCATGCTATCTCTCTGGCCCCATGGTATCCATTTTCACTAAATAGTGAAGAATTCTCATTTCAGCTAAGCCATGAGAATTCTGCATGACGAGATCTCCATTGATGCTTTCCTGACTGGGGAAAGTTAGCCTTACCTTGTTGTTGCTTTATGTGACTTTTACTCATTCTCCTGAGTGATAAGAGAGTGACTTTATTCGTAGGAGGCGACAGTAAAAGTCCTAATTATTTAGGCTACTTCTGACATCATCCATATGGGGAATAGGAAAAATTTCTCATTATTAATAGGTGAAAATGAAAGTTCCAATTCTTCTCAATCTTCTCTGACAGAATTTCAGAGTTCAAAGGGTAGGAGTAGGGGTAGGAGTAGGAATCGACTTAATTGTCTCTTTATAAATTTGAAAGGTTGGACATAAAGACTCTTAACTCAAACCTTTCTTTTTTAATAGAGTTTTTTATTTAATTTCTCCCACTCTCATTGGAGGTCAAGAATTTTCGATTTCTTCAAATGTGGGATATAAGTAAAACAGGAAAATTCAAAAACCATGATGTCATCTCTGGGTTCTCAAGATTCTTAAATTGACTGAAATCTTTGTCTTCGAGTACTTTTATTGTTGTTGCTGTTGTTGCTTTAAAATATATTTCTCCAAAGTTTATATTTATGTTGATTGAGAAGACTTGGTAAAATCCTTCATTTTTTCAAAGTAGATTTTCGTTATCATTTTAAAATACACATTGTCATTTTACTCTGAATATATACA
>PVKC010031860.1:0-14409 GCA_004027635.1 Crocidura indochinensis | reverse complement strand
TTGGGAAGTCATGTGGTGCTGGGGATCAAACTTGGACCCCCTATATGCAAGACATGTGCTCTCACCTATTGAGATATTTCACTGACCCTCTCATAGGGCCCAACACTCTGAAAACAATGCTGTGGTGCTAGAGTGAAACCGTGAATAAGGCCTTGTTCTTCAATTTGTTTCCAGGACACAACTAAAAATAGTTATGAAAAAATTAAGAGAAGAGTTCTAAAAATGGTTTTTAAAACTCCAATTGCAGCTGCATTGGAATGGATGCATTTAGAATAAAAAAAATTCTGGTGCATTTTTAAGGGAAAATTGAAGAAAAAGCATAAAAGGATAGCCTCTTCATTTCTCAGGAATACTTTGGTGTTGATAATTTTGCAATGTGACAAATATCAGCTACAGAAAGACCAAATTAATTTGTTATATTTAATTAATCTACTATGTTTGTGAATGCAGTCCTAGTCCAAAAGTAACCATTGTTTAATTATGTTCTGCCTTATGAAATGTCTAATACCAAAAAAATGAGATGAGACTGGCTATGTTATGAATGCTTGACTTTGTGATTATCAAACTTACCTAGGAAATGAAATTGCTTCATTGAATAAGAGGCTGTCCTCAGCACAGACTCTCATTTGTATGAGATAGAAATGTATTCTTTGGGAGCCGGGAGGTGGCGCAGGAGGTAAGGTGCCTGCTGCCTTGCCTAGGACGGACCACGGTTCGATCCCCCAGTTCCCATATGGTCCCCTGTGCCTGCCAGGAGCGACTTCTGAGCGCATAGCCAGGAGTAACCCCTGAGCGTCACTGGGTGTGGCCCAAAAACCAAAAAAAAAAAAAAAGAAATATATTCTTTTGATAGTTATTCCTATTTTATTCTAGAGTTATCTCGGATACAAATTTTCCATGTTATTAAATGTTCCATTTTATAAAATACTGTCCAGCTTAGAAGCATATTTTAAAGACTGAAAGGTCCTATTGGATGGGGCAAATCAACTATATAAGCTCGGGCTTTCCTTCATAATTTCTTCTAAGTTTTTTGTTTGTTTGTTTGTTGGAGAGACCACATCCAGCTGTGCTCAGAGCATATTTCTAGTTCTGAACTCAGGGATCACTCCTGGTGGACTTGAGGGACCAAAGGGGCTGCTAGGGATTGAACCCAAGTTGACTGCAATCAAGACAAACATTCTGCAGGCTGTACCATCACTATGGCCTTCCTTAAAGATTTCTTCAATATATGATATTGCACTAAGTGGAGTCCTTAATTGTAGGTGTGTGCCACATCTGGCATTGTTCTTTCAAAATAACTAGGCAGGACTGACAAAGAGATTTGATCAAGCTTAAGTTATGAAGACCTAGTGAAGTGGGTTTTTAGCTACCCTAGTAGCTCAGCTCTTTATCAAAGAACAGCATCTGCTGTGCTGTAATGAGATAATGAGGGACCCCTTCCGCCCCCCAGGTAACTCAAAGCCGCTGAATTGAGAATTCCAACAGTTTCTCCTTAGAATGCCTATTCAGGAAAGTTAGCACTGAATTTGTACAACCGAATTCTCCCTACATTGTAATCAGTCTCATACAGACATTTTATAGGAAAACACAAGTCTACATGATCATCTTCAGATGCACATTTTGAGAAGTTTGGCTATGATTTCCTTCTCCCATACATATTAGGCTTGGATTCTATGAAGGGATTTTTCCCTTTTAGTACTTGAGTTCCTGGTGGATTGAAGCTGCATGGGTTAGTGTTGTTATTATTATGTTGTAGTCACTCTGTGCATTCCAAAGATCACTATGCCATGATCTCTACATTGGAAAAGACACAGTTTTTAGATTCTGAGGTCCCAGAACTATTACATTTAGGTGCACTGGCCTTTATATTTAAGCCAAAACATTTTAGATCTTCTTCTGGTTCTACCTCTGAGCATGAAAACAAAATACAGTAGAAAAATAACTATAGAAAATACATAGGAAATATTAAGTAGAAGTAATGGACAACTGTTCTAATGGATAATTAGTGAGTCAAGAAATCATGCATGGTATAAATAGGAGACTGCAGAAGATGAAAAGAGGGGAGGGGAGAAGCTTACAAATATTCTCATCATATAGATGTGAAAGAGAAATTGCTCTTCGTATCGGAAAAGTTAAAAGAGATTCTGGGCAAATTAATGAAGTGAAAACTAAATTAGTTAATGAAGTAAGCACCACAAAATTAATGAAGCAAGTACTGGTAGAGCTCATTTTCAAAGAGTAACACTATACATGCAAATTTGGAGCCTGGCCTTCATGTATTTGAAGAACCTGGCCACTATTCCCCAAGATAGAAATGATAATATATTGTCAACAGTACTTTCTTTGAAATTAATGTCAATAAACAAGATTACATCCAGATCTTTAAACCATCTTTTTTTTTTCATTACACTGAATGGATTTGCTTCATAAACACAGGTAGCCTTCCAAAATGCAAGATGACAGAGATAAAAACATTTTTTTGTCTTTGGGCCACATCAGGTGATGTTCAAGCATACTCCTGGCTCTGCACTCGGATATCATTCCTGGTAGTTTCAGGGGACCACAAGAGGTGCCGAGTGAACCTAGGCAAGTCACATGCAAAGCAAGTGCCCTAACCCTGTACTATTTCTCCAATCCAATGGAGAGAAAATTTTCTAGGTGATTTGTACAATCTGTTGTTCAAATTGTATACTCCAATTGGATACTCCCATTGAATTGAACTAGGCTTTCTACTTTCATCTCAACTCTTCTCTCATTGGCTGGCTCTGCACTCTGGCCCCACCAAGTGCTGTTAACTGTCCTTTCTCTGATTTGACCCCAGTTTCTCTTCTGCACTACCACTATACGTCACAGCCCTGGACTCATCAGGAAGTAGAAGACCTTATGACTCTTAACTATATCTGCTATTTATTGACACTTTTTAACAAAGCTATATTAAAAAATCACAAAATATTTATCACATGCTGTGAGATGCCTTTGGCATCATGATTTTGTTGTTTTTGGGGTTTTTTTGTTTGTTTTGTTTTTTTGGGGGGGTCACACCTGGCAGCGCTCAGGGGTTACTCTTGGCTCCACGCTCAGAAATCGCTCCTGGCAGGCCCAGGGGACCATTTGGGATGCCGGGATTTGAACCAATGACCCTCTGCATGAAAGGCAAACGCCTTACCTCCATGCTATAGCTCCGGCACCTGGCATCGTGATATTTATCACAACCCTGTAAGGTCAAATTTCATTTTATGATGAGGAAATAGAAATACAGTGACATGTGATCTCTTGTCTGTATAGATACTCATGTCTATGGTAGTTCTCTATATAATCATTTGCATATACAAAGCCACATGGGTTCATATAGATATCTTTATTTCCATATTCCAGTATTACATGGACCATGCAGGTACCATCCACTATGTATTTACTTAGTTGTTCCATTCCAGTAGATATGTATATTCGTATCAAACTTCTTCTTCTTCTTCTTCTCTCTCTCTCTCTTTTTTTTTTTTTTTAGTTTTTTGGGCCACACCCGGTGGCGTTCAATGTTTACTCCTGGCTGTGTGCTCCGAAATTGCTCCTGGCTTGGTGGACAGTATGGGATGTTGGGGATCGAACCTGCATCTGTCCTGGGTCAGCTGCATGCAACGCAAATGCCTTACCACTGTGCTACCACTCCAGCCCCTGTATTAAACTTCTTAACCCTTGTGCAGCTTTATTAACTAGAGTTCATTTTCTATTTGTACAATTTTTGCCTTTAAAGACTACATATTTTCAAGGGTTAGTACCTTTATTCCCAATGTCTTCAGAAAAATCATTTCATGTATTTGTTAAGTAGTTTGATCTTTTGTCATGGTCTACAGCCTATTAAAATTTAATTTTTTTAAATTTGTGAGCATTAAGATTTGCACTTCTGACTATAAAATACAGTGGGTTTTGAGAAATGTATAGAGTTAAAAGAACAATTATATTATATATACAATAATTATACTAACTTCAAAATTAGTTTGTTTCAACTCTCCTTACTCTCCAAAGCCCTAAAATCTACTAATTTGTTTTCTGTCCCTGAGTTCCACTTTTAGAGAACATCACTTGAATCGAATCATGCCTTTTCAGACTGATATATTTCACTTGTCAAAAGACATTTAATATTAATCCAGTTTGTTAAATGCATTAGTAGTTTAGTACTTTTTCTCTAAATAGCATATCACTGTCGATACCAGTTTGCTTATCATTTTAGCTACTAAGAGCATCTTGTTTGTTTCCAGTTTTTGAAAATTGTAAATAAAAAAGTATAAACATTCATGAGCTGTAGATATACATTTGTAGTATGCCTGTAAAGGTATCTAGGAGTGTGATTGCTGGGTCATATATTCAATGTAATTTTAAAAGTCTGCCAAACTCTCACCAGCATGAACGAAATTTCCTATAGCTCCACATCCTCACAACATTGGGTGTTTTAGATTTTGTTATTTTAGCCCATTCTTTGGTATGTATAGTGATATCTTCTTTTTTAAATGTATGTGTGCTTATTGGTCATCTGGATATATTTTTGCTGTTGCTGAGATACGTGCTCAGATATTTTGCCCTTTTAAAATATGTTCGTTGTTTTCTTGCTGTCGAGTTTCTTGGTGCATGTCCTCTATCAGACAGGGGACTTCCAGATACTTTCTTGTCTGTCTTATCTGTTCATTTTCTTAACTCTGTCCTTTAAAGAACAACTTCATTTATTATTGCAAAGTTTCTGCCTTTAACTCTAGTTTTCCATATATCCTCCTTTAGCCAGTCTGGCACCTTTGAATTCCAGTCTTCCACCTTTGACCCACTCATGAACACCAGTGGTGCCAATGGAGAAATACCTTTGGTCAAAACTTTTCTCTCAGTGACAGCACTCCCAACTCTCTAAAGAGTGCCCACAAACCATGTCACAATGGCCTTAAGTTCCTCTGCCATGTTACTTTCTTAAGGCTCTCATACATAGTTTTCTCTTCACGCAAGTTATTCTTCACAAATATTATCTGGTTTCACTTATTTCCTATAAACATTTTCTCAAATGTTACCTGATACAGGAAGCCTACTTTCTGGAACTTTAGAAGACAATTCAGCAGCCAGTCAGAGTTTATCTTTCTAAGTCTACCCAGCTCTCCTTGGTATCTTCATTAGTAGTGAACAATTCATGACCCATTGGATAATGATGGACTGTGCTTATATGCTGTCTTGCTCTCCTCATTCAGGAGAAAATAGTTCAAGGCTTTTTACAAACATGATATCTCTCAAATGTGTTAAAATATTCCGTTTTAAGGCTAAAAGCAGCATTTATTTTCTCATTGAGATTCTTTAGTAAAGGCGAACTAAGTTGTAATCATTTACATTTTTGCCATGAACTCTAGTGATTTTTAGTTTGAGTGGCTAAATGCTAGACTGATTAATATTGTTACTTATTTGAAATTATTTATGTACAAAACTATGTTTGCCCCATTATGGCACAGATGATAAAGCTAAGTGATCCCAGTTGGAACAGTGATTGGTTTGAAAGAAAACAGAAAGCCAGGGACCTGAGTAAAGAGCACAGCAGGCAGGGCACTTGTCTTGCAAGTGATCAACCTGAGTTTGATTCCTGGGATACCCATATGGCCCTGGAGCCTGCCAGGAGGGATTCTTGTGTGTAGAGCCAAGAGTAATCACTGAGCACCTGGGGTGTGGCCCAAAACAAAAATTAAAAAAATAAAATAGAAAGTCACTGCAAGGCGTAACTTCTTATTTCTATTATGAGAAATTTCCCAGACCCCAAAATACACTTCTCAACCAGTGACTTCTGTCCCTTCTTCCCCATCACTCATGCCCCATTAGATTTTTGTTTTCATAATAGCATCTCAACAATATCCTTTGGTACTCTGATAGTAGCTGCATCAATTCCCACACGATGTTCCCTTATTTGATTTCCCTGAACCAAGACTAGGTAAGTCACAAATTTCTGCTCTGTAGAAATCGCTGTGGCTGGGTAACACCAAGCCCTGCCACTGCAGCACCTTTTCAGGTTTTGGTTTGTTTTATTTTTGTTTGTTTTTTAATATTATTTTCCTCTTTTTTCTTCCACTTTTTCTTTCTTTTTTATTTTTGTGGATATTATTCAGTGATATTTTTCTTTTTTTTTAGTAGTTGATACCAATTTTTTCTCTTTTCCTTAATCTTTTTATCTCCAACAGAACAGCATAACTTGAATCATTCAGCCTCATAAATTGAGGGGGGTAAAGAATGGCACCAGGACCAGTCATATGAACATGTAGCATAAATAAAATATGACCAGACTGGAACACCAAACAGAATTAATACCCAACCTATAGCAAGCTGTAAGGTGGAGACCAGTTGCACTAGGATTCTGGGGGGTAAAGGAGGGAGATGTGGGAAACATGCTGGGAACAGGAGTGGAGGGAGGACAACATTGGTGGTGGGAATGCCCTTCATTCATTGTCACTATGTACCATGAATAATTGTGTAATGAACTTCAGTCACAATAAAAAAAAAAGATGTTTAAAAAAAAGAAATTCCTGTGGCCAGAGCCAGACATGGTCCTCTCTCTCCTCCATGCTAGGACATATGTCCATTATAAAATATTTTTATTCATAGCAATAAGGCATTGGGTTTAGTATATCCAAGTAGATTTGAGGTTAAAAAAGGAACAGTGAGAGGATATTTCTTTACAAATAGTTCAGAAAAGGGGTCAGAGCGGTGGTGCAAGCAGTAGGGCGTCTGCTTTGCACGTGCTAACCTAGGACAGACCACAGTTCAATCTCCAGGCGTCCCATATGGTCCCCCAAGCCAGGGGTGAATTCTGAGTGCATAGCCAGGAGTAAGGCTTGAGTGTCACTGGGTGTGGCATAAAACAAACAAACAAAAACCACAAAACCAAAAACAAACCCAAATAGTTCAGAACAGGTTGCTTTAGGCATGATTTGGATTTATGTTTCTATGACCCTCACAATTCTTGTAGCTCTCTGACAGTTTCCAGACTCATGTACATTTTCTCTTTCATGAGACACATTTATTTCTCTAGTGAAGATAAGCAGCATATTAACTATGGTGATTCCTAAAATTAACAGCAAAAAGGCAAGGGACCTTTGCAAAGATGTTGACTGGGAAGCTAAAACTTAACTTCTCAGAAGAAACACTGTCATTTGACTGTGTTTTCATATCAGGAATGGGAATTGCAAACAGTTAAAGTCCTGGGAGTCTCAATATCTTTGACAATGTCATCTGGAACTTGACAAATGATGAAAACCCGAAAGGATTGTAATTAAGGTTATACAAAATTTGCAGCAGTAATATATCAAGGGCTTCCTATCTACATACTATTCGATGCTTTTGCTCTACTGAAAATGAGCACTGCCTACAGTGGTGAGCATGGCTGTCTAAAAAGCTTACCTTAAGGAACTATCACCATCACCAAAGGAATAAGGTAAAAGAAAAACCCATTTATGAGAAAATCATTGAAATTCAAACAAAAGAGACAAAGAGATTTATATAAATCTAAAACAGAATTCAAGGCAAACATGAATTGGGAACAATGTTGCTAGTTGAGGAGCAAACACCCAGATACTAACAGGGCAGTGTTCCTGAAGTTATCTCATACTGAAAGGGGAGTAGTTTTAGAAGATAGGAATTTAGTTTTCATAATTGAAAAACTGTGCAGGCAGCAAACAATTTAGATATCTTAATCTTTTTTTTTTTGGAGGCGATTTCTTTTAACTGTCCTTGAAGAAAGCCACAGTTTTTATTTAAGACCTATAGGAGAAACCTAAACTTCTCTGTGGTGAAGCATTGATGTTGCTGTCAGAATCTGAATCAGGACCCCTTTTTCTTGAGCCTGCTGGTAAAGGTTAACCCTCATCGTCCCAGAGAAAAGCAAACCTATCAACCCTACTGTCCTAAGTACAAGTAAGACATTGGTTGTCCACCAAAATTAAGACAAGATTTACACTGTGTAGGAGTAAAAGGAAGCATGATAGCAGGTAACATAAGTCACCAATTAAGAATACCTAATTCATTGACTTAAGGAAGAAAAAAACTCAAGAAGTATCAAGGAATATGTTTTGAAGAAGTGCCTCAAGAATTTTAAAAACAATAGACCTTCTCTTTTAAGCTATGCTCTAAGTGATTCCCTCAAACAAAGAAAATCTATTATGTACATTTTTCTTTTTTTCTTTTTTTTATTTACATTTTTCTACCTTGAAAAAATAAGGGGTTTGCTGACACAATCAACTTAAAACTTGTGGGTTGGGGTTATAGATATAACCAAACTAAGGTCTTCATCATTGTGAAAGAACACTAAATCATTCCCCCAAATCAATTAAAATTCTTCTACGAATTTGGGCTTTTATGTATATAAAATATGAAATGGGATCTTGAGCAGTGAAGCTCATAAATACTAGATATTCGGTGACAGTGGAGAAACAAACATTGAAAATTCACCAAGCAAATTAGCAACTCATAGGTGGCCAAAATACACGGGAAGGAGCAGAAACCCCTGTTTCCCATCTTCAGTGGAAAGGAGTCCTTGGGAATTGACAACACAAGCATCACCATGAGAAAAAGAACAACAACAACAACAAAAAAAACAATATAAAGGATTGTTCAGGTTGGCAAATAATTTGTTCTTCCATAATTTCTCCTGAACCTTCAGACAACTCCTCTCTTTACACTCATATTCACAATCTATTCATTTTCAATAAACTGTTATTGAATACCTACTAGTTTGAGGATCTATTCTAAATGCCAGAAAAATAGATAAATTATTATTCAAGCAATTTCGTCATTCTCACAGAAATTATGTTCCGAACAAAAGCTATGGATACATGAAAAGAAAATGCAAATGACACTATAAAATATACATAGAATGGACAACATATACTGTAAAAAAAATTCAAATAGAGTGACACCACACCGAATTCCAGGAGGCAAGGGAGATAGAGGAGACAAGGGAGAGGATTAAATTTTAATTCAGACGCACTCAGTCATGTCAAGGTTGGAGGTGAACAGGCAGAGGAATAAGGGTGCTCCGAACTGAGGGAACAGGAAGACAAATACATTGCTGCAGAGAGTAGTCACCTGTATTCCTGTAATTGAAAGAACATTGCCAGGGTGACTGGAGCTTGGTGAACCAGATGAAAGAGCACAGGAAACAATAGCAGAGGGACATGCAAGGACTGATTGGTGACATCCTTTAAACCATTGGAAAGGGGAGCAGATTGTGGGTTGTACTTCAAGGGCAATGGGAAGCAACTAGAGTGTTGTAAGCTGATTTACATTTGCAAGAGCCCACATTATCAGATAGATGAGAAATGGACAGAAGAAGGTGTGAAGAAAGCAGCTGGAGAATCTCAGTGGCAGAGAACCAGGGCCCAACTAATGAATTGGTGGAGAAGCTAGAAAGAAATAGGGAAATGTGGGGTGGGCATTGGATGTGGAACTTGCAGGATTTGCTGATGGATTGCTTGTGACTGGAATGGAGCAGAAACAAATCGTGGATTTGGCATCTTAGAAAGTTATTCAATGGTGGTGCCAATTTCTGAGATAGTGAGATTAAATTTGGAGTGAGTAAATTTGGAGTGATTAAGTAATGCTGTGGGGATGCCTAATACACACATTTTCTAGATTATAAAAAACAACCTGAATCTCAGTGTCATGAAACAAGAATTTCTACCCTCTTGACTGACTTTCCAAGATCTGAAATAGCCAAGATCAAGAAGCAATGCACACTGATGAAGATTGTTGTACATTTAGGACTCTAACTCAATTATTAACAACTTATCTGTGAAATAAACTATAATAAAACAACTGTGTAACTGTGATGTTCAAATTGTAAAAAAAAATAGTAAAACTAGTGAAAAGAAGCAAGCAGCCCATTATGATTTTCTGGCAATTAGAGCTTGCAGGATTAAGGTGCCTACCTTGCATGTAGCTAACCCCATTTCAATCCCTGGCACCATATAGGGTCTCCCAAATATCACTAGGAATGATTCTTGTGCAGAGAGCCAGGAAAACCCCTGGACACATCTAGCTGTGATGCCTTCACCAAAAAGTAAAAATAAAGAACATTTTGTTCTAAAGTTTCCACCACACTTTTTGTCATTCTGAATATTTGTCATCAAAGCTACTTTTTTACTTCTATTTATAGCAAAAAAAGCATAATTTCTAGAACCAACATATGAAGTAGGCCAATCTATCACTAGAACTTAATAGAAAAAAATCTCATCACTCTTGTTCTCACACTCACTGTTGTTTGCTGTTTTAGTTCAAGCTCCAATAGAAGAGAAGAATGACCTATGAAGAAAAGAATTCTATTTCTCAGAGTTCTAGAAGCTGACATTCTAAGATTAGAGTACCAAATTGACCGTATCCTTGTGAGAATGTGCTATTATATTATAGGCAATCGACTTCCAACTTCTCATTATATCATTATATGACAAAAAGTCATATCATAGCTCCATTGGCTGGTTCTTGTACGGACAAAATATTACTCAGGGCTCCTTCCTAACAACTTATCTTCCAATACCACATCACTAAATAGTGTCATATTAAAGGGTTATTTTTTATCTATATATATTTGGGTGCCTGAAGCATTGATACAGCATATAGGACACTTGCACAAGGCTGACTCAGGTTGAACCTCTAGCATTCCATCTATAAATCTGGTCCAATCTGCCAGGAATGATCTGTGACTTTGGATCTAGGAGTAAGACCTAAGGACTGCTAGGTATGGTCTCAAAACAAAAGGTCTATATTTTTGTGGGATATAAACATTTAATTCACAACACTACACCTCCAATTGATTTCCCAGAATAATAGTCAAATAACAACCCAATAACTAGTCATAGGATACCAAGCCCCTAGACCCAAGTTTTAAAAAGAACCCAGGACTGAAAGTCATTTTGTATCATTCTGTTCATAGTGCATAAGCAGTAAAACAGATACTGAATCTACCTTCTAAGCAGTACCTATGTTCATTCAATGCCTTTCACCACTCCAGAGCTCAGCATCACCCACAACTCGCTTGATTCAATTCACCTCCAGTTCTTGTCTACCTGCTCTTCCTCTGGATCACCCATAGCAGTCCTCCCTCATTGACTCTTCTGAGAGTCTTCAACTATCCCTCTTCCCATCCATTTGGAAATGCAGCATTTCCAGTGGAGTCCTCACAGTCACAAATGACACATCACTCACCTAACCCACGATGGAAATAAATTACACTCACAAATCTCTTCTGCATATGTATGTACAATCATCTTAAATTGGTGGCAGCAGTAGCATTATCTCTATTATATTTCAAGATGGAAGAATGTAAAAAGCAGCTTTGCAAGTCACATTATGAAGGGGGCATTCATCTTACTGGTTTGTGAGGGTTTGTGTGGTTTGCTTCATGCAATAGGGTGACTATACTAAAGTCCATCTAGGAATTATTTAAATCACTGACTTCTAGAAGTTTCAGATAACATTTGGCACATATACAAATCTTGAGTTTTTACTAAAGTGGGTGACTAAAGGGGAGAGATTGGGAACACAATCCTTCATAGAATGAAACTCTGTATACTAGATTAAATTTGTTTTCTCAAACTAGTGATGTAGTATATATTTTCTCAAGGTAGGACACTTCTCTTGGAATACCATCACTCCATGGCCATATTTAATTAAAATATATCATTCTAGTATGAACTCGGACTTTTGCCATCTACATTCCAAACATCTCTCTTTTTTCTCTTTCTAAGGGTCAGGGTCCCCTTTTCTCTTTCTAAGACAGCCTCCCTATTTAGGTCCTGATAATATTACACTACAGAAGCAATGTCAGCATGAAGATCTGCTGATGATCCAGAGTTTAACTTTGGTTACAAAAAAGAAAAAAAAGGGGTACACATGCCAATAGGTAAAAATGGTTACTGGAGTGTGAGACTATAATCTGAACAGGAAAGTCAGTGAGGTCAGGAAGAAGTCTAACTGGAACAGAGTTAAGATAATCTAAAACAGCAGGAATAGGTTCACATATTCTGATCTTTCCCCAAACAAGCAATATTTTTTCAATAAAAATCCATTATTATTATTTTGAAATGAAAACTAATTAAAATTAAAAAATTGGGGATTTGGGCTATGACAGGCAATGCCCAGGAGTTACTTCTGGCTCTGTGCTTAGAAATTATGCCTGGCAGGCTCGAGGGACCCCATGGGATGCTGGGGATCAAACCAAGTTAGCCCTGTGCAAGACAAATGCCCAACTCACTGTGTTAACACTCTGGTCCCTAAAGAATATTAAAATTTTTGTTCCTCGGATAGAAATTTAATTCATAACAACTATTTCTGATGGAAAGTTGGCATAGAATTGATACATACAATAAGTCTCATAATGTAGTCTAGAGTCTGAAAAAATGGACAATACGTAAGGAGCTTTTCATGTATGGACTTGATCTGGGTTCAGTCCTCAGCACCACATACTATCCCTCATCACTACCAGGAGTACCCCTTGAGCACTGCTATGTGAGGTGACACACAAATCTCTTTCCCTTCTCCAAATCTTTCATGAGCACTTTAACAAATTGATAAACTCAAATGATAATATTTGGTGTAAAAATGCTGCTAGATATTTTTTAAAGTAGGAATGGGAAGTCAGGTCCCCATTTATCAGAGGGCTCCCATTCTGATAAAGTAGAATAGAACAATAACTGTAAACAGAGGCAGTGATATTGAAGTTTCCAATTATATGGAGACTTTTATGATAAAGATGAAGAGTGCATGAACTCCTAAACTATGCCAGCAAGGGCAGGCTTGAGAACAAAGCAAAAGACCCAAATTCCAAGCTGAGAGGCGCTGACTGGGACAGTACAGATGATGGCACAGTGAAGAGATGCGAGACTTCCCTCTAATGAGCCTGGGTTCTCCTGAAACCCACATCGAGGTGGTGACATCATCCCCAAGGAAGTCACAGAGGGCTGGAGTTGTGGGAAGACCTGTAATGGCCCCCAAACGTATATACATAGTCTAGTTCCAAGTTTAATATGTTGCTTTATCTATAAAAAAGGCTTAGCAGACATCATTAGGTTTAAGCATTTTGAGCAGAAGTGATTATCTAGAATAAGGAGATTGACTTTTATTTTAATGTATTGAAATACAAATTTGTGATTCTTAGTCATAAAATGTTCATGCATCTACCCCTCTTCCCTCCACTTCCCTCCACCAATGTCCCAGGTTTGACTCTCATGTCTAGGGTAGACACTTTTTCTTTTTTTCCTTGTAGACACTGTGGTTTGTAATACTATTACTGAAGGATTATCGTGCATAACGCAGCCTCCTCTCTTACCTGTTCTTGTCCAGAGTGATCACTGTCCACATTCATTGTCATAGTTGTTCTTTTCTGAACTAATCAACATTTTCCCATTGTGACACATTTTCTATTAAGGACCACTCATTCAGGTTTTCATTCCTGTTCTCTTTGGGTATTATTCTCCTACTGTGTCTTTATATCTTGCAAATATGTATGATTATTCTATGAATGTCTCTCTCCATCTGATTCATTTCTCTCAGCATGATACTTTTCATGTTGTAGGCAGACTATTTATTTTGGTTTTAGGGGTACACCTGGAGGTGCTCAGATATTACTTCTTGGCTCTACATGAAGGAAACACTCATGAAGCGGTTCAGAGTAACATATTGGATGCCAGGGATTAAACCCTGTCTAGCTGCCTGCAAGGCAAATGTCCTACCCACTGTGCTTGTTATCTCTCCAGCCCCCGAAGTCTGACTTTAAATGCCATAAGTATCTTTATCCTCCACCAGACATATCCCTCAGTATTTGATTTTAAATAATCACAGCCTCATAATTTCCAATGGACTGAATGCTATTATTACAACCACCAGTTTTTTATGGGGAAACAGAGGTGCAGTGAGGTTAAGTCACTTGCCTGCCTATAGACACATAAAGTAAATGCCAGCACTAAATTTAAAAAAATAGACAGTCTGGCTCCAAAAGGCATGTTCTAATGCCAAAACTCTGTAACAATCTGCTATGAGAGCTATTTTCAAAGGGAATTTGATTTTAATTTCTCATGCCTTACACTTCTTAACAGAAAACCTGACTCAGCCAGTACTACTTACATTCACCCTTCTTTTCAGGCAGAACATAATCCTTAAACTATTAGCTTGCCCGCTGGAGCATAAACAAAGGGATGAATCACAAATTTTCTCATTGTTTTCCCCTTTTGCAGATGCCAACTGTGTGATCACGGGCAAGTCAATCATTGTCTCTGGATCCATATGCCAGTTAATGTTTATTGAACATCTACTATGACCAGAAAGTGGAGTAGATACCCTGGACTTGTTAAAGTACAGGAAGGCAAAATAGTTTACACCATTGAAGCTTAGATGCTAATGGGGGGAGCA